>JABASD010004175.1:0-16534 GCA_019776165.1 Pogonognathellus flavescens
TTATTTCCGTCCCTACATTACTTCCGTCCCAATTATAATATAATAATAAAAATAATTCGGGACGGAAATAATGCGGGACGGAAATAATGCAGGACGGAAATAATTGGAACGGAAATTATTCGGGACGGAAATAATTGGGACGGAAATAATTGGGACGGATGTGTTGTAGGACGGAAGTAATGTAGGGACGGAAATAATTCGGGACGGAAGTATCCGGTTACCCTACCTGTCCACCAACTCATTTATTCGGGGCAAATAGTAACAGGACATTTGGCATTCCTCACATCTCATCATTGTATTTATTTTGTCTGCATTATCATCGTCCATACGACCAGCTTACACCCTTTTTTCACATGTTATGCAATGCCGTGAATCTAGAATCAGAAATGGTTACGTACGACTGCTCGACTGGTGCGACTGAAGACCACAGTAAATCGAAAGTCGCACACAATTTGTGCGTAATATATTACATAATGTTGTTCATGATGTAAAATAAATTGCACTACCTAATCATTGATGTGTATAACTAGTCACTGTGTTAAGGTTCAACAGCCCTGCTGCATCCGAAAAGCATAATATATTTTCTAACACTTCTAATAGAGCCTGAAGTTGACATAACACGTTATGTTTTATCTTACGGCGACTGCTGCGAACCAAAGAAATACATCGAGGCTTCAGGCTTGTAGTTATTCATGATTGTTACCAAACAAGGTATCTCGGCAGCTATCGCATTCAATTGTTAATAAAATAATATTCTTACTGGAAACTTTCTCTAGTTTGCACAGTGTGTTAGTGTATGAGTCATTTGTTGCTGCACAAGGAATTCAATTACTTAACTATGACAATGGGAAAAACAGGAATGGAACTTCGTATTCTAACGAAACTAGAAAAGAGTTGTAAGAGAAGAAATCAACAAAAGACTTTTGTTCGCTCGACATTTCCACACAGTCCTAACTAGGCTGAGAAGGCACAGTCCATCGTGGACACTTTGAAAAGCAAAGACATGAAAATGAACAAATATTATACGCATGTGTACAAAATGTGTTTCTCTAACAATTTGCAATGCCAATCATCGTCAGTTTCTTTCGTATGTCATGATTATTTGTATTGAGATATAATTTAAGTGGTGGATGAAATTATTTGCTATCTTAACTCTCTCTCTCGCCAATATTATCACAAGTTCAATAAAAATACATCGCAGATGGAGATTGTAGATACATCAAGGAGACCTTCTATACGGTCATTGCCTGGAGCAATCATTGAGCTCGTTTTGTGTACCGTACCTAGTAAGTCATAAGTACGCCGTGGAAGAAAGTAGTAGCTAGTTGGAAACACGTAGAAATTGAGTGTTGGAAGAGCACACACACATGTAAGTTATGAAGGTCAGATGAAAGTAGGAGAAGAAAATTAGTTGAAGCTCGTGACGATAAAATAAAACAGGACGAATGGATGTTAAGGCGTGACAGTCTAATGACTGTGGAGGAAAAGTTGAGAAGGAACTCTCATTACTGTCATTACAACTTTCACCACACCACTCTCTCCCTCTTTCTCTTATTCCAACTTCTAATTCTATCCTACAACTTTTCTCCACTTTAAACACACCCTTTATTTGCCCAAAAGGACTTTCTCAAGTTTGACTGCCATTTAACTACATCCTTATAATTAATGCACTTTCCCTGCTCAGATGATTATCTAAATATTACTCTTACACTTAAAATATGCTCTCAACTTTAGAACATTTTAATCAGCCACACAAATGAAGTTTTAACTTGTTTGGAAGGTAGATTTAGAAGAGTTGATGAATCATCATAAATATCTTCGCCATAATATTTGCTGTTATTTCCAACACTATTTACCATTGTTGGTTTCATATGATTCAGTGCTTGTTGAAGCAATTTTTGTAATATGCAGAGTCAGTTCTGCATTTAGTAGCTGCATGTATTTGACATTTTAACATTCTGTGTAAACGCATAAAGTGTTACGGGCTATAAATAAAATAAAGTAAAACAGTGCAACAGTACAAGGAGTTGTAAAACTTCCAGCCAGATACTTTATACCGTAAAAAGCATTCATTCGAATATCTCAAGTTTACGATTGCCAAAACAGTTAAGATTTATGCGAGTTGAAGTCGTTGAAACGGTTACGTTTGTTTTTTAAGCATGAAATACGCAGTTAAGATCTTCGAGTCTTTACCTGGATTTCAAGGAGGCAATGTGATGTAGACGAAAGGCTAAAGAATGGATTAAAATTGCTCCTCTGCTACATCGGGGTTGTAAAATTACAAATACGAGAATTTGATTAATACGACCCACAGTATAATATTATCAAACGTACTGCCTATGGCATTGCACGTTTTAGTCCATTCCTATCGCATACAAGTTTCCCGTACAGATATGTCAAATAGAGCGGAAAAAGTGTTTCGCAATTTGGAAAAGCTTCATTGTCTTATTATACATTCTGTGATGTATGTAGGTTATTTCGTAAGACTGAATGAATTGCAGTGCAACGCAATAAAGTACATGCTCCACTCACACAAGCAGACCTTTATTCTACTTGAACTGCACTGCGAGGAGCTCATAGTAGATTTAGTTTAGACCTAAGGATTTTACGTTGTAGTGTGGTAACACATAAACGAAGTTGCGTTTTGTTGACCTTTGCAGACTGTTTGCTTCTCTTGCTCCGTGTATTTATTCAGAGAGATACATTCAACCTCAGTTTTATTATGAGAGAACGCCAGACCTTTAGCGCTACAAAGTCACAATTACAAAAGAATAATACCACCAAACCATTCTTTTATTTTCTTTCTTCTCTTTGTCCTTCCTCCATATTACCATTTTATCAACAACCAAGTATCTAAAGCACACCACTGATTATGAGCAACAGTCCCGTGTACTTGCCAAACTACGCCATGTCACAACCAACATTTAGTTCCATTATTTTTCTGTGATTTATTTTTGCTGTAGTAAAGTACATAATTTAGTTTAACACCTTACTACGATCTCCTGCACACGCTGCATACTACACTGTCCTGTAAGGTACATAGAAAACAAACCAAAAAGCTCAAGTCTGAGTAGTAGTAATTTTGAAACAGCGCATAGTGTGTGTGCAGAAAGATACAGCGAACGAACGGGAGCTAGGAGCATCCTCGTTTGTTTATTGCTTTAAGGTTCACCTTGGACGATGATTTATTTTAACTTGCACGCTCGACTTTTCCTTCTTCAACCAGAATAACACAAATCCACAGAAATTTGGAGCAATACAAAGTGTATTAGTAGAAGTAGACTCAATGTTTGTAAATAAACATGGACTTATCTTAGTTTTCGGGAATCGTTTTAATGCATGAACTCGATTTTAATTTAATCCACTGCAACAATCTCAGGCGTTAACCTGTTAACGTGTTAAGTGTTACCTTGATTTGATGCTGTTGCAGATACTTCAGGATGCTAAGAATAAACACATGCAAGGATTGCCATACTTAAAGTATTAAATATCGCATCATTTATTGTGATGTTACTAATTTAGATGTAGAAAGTGCTTAATATTCTTAAGTATGGAACACTCCAACTTTTACTCTTTGGACTATCAGATCACATTTACAAATAGAGCTAGAAAGTTTGAAACAAGTACAGTGCATTAATTCTGTATCTAAACAATGTCAATGTATAAAGTGTCTTGAATGCAGCTTTAACGAGTAGAGATGATGCATGTGATATTGTGTTTGGACATTTGGATGGCGGATAGGACTAGAGTAAGTTGGAATTAGGATTTGTTGAATTTCAGAATATAGGGAGATATCTCTAAACTAAGCGTTGTGGATCTCATGTGGTGGTGGAAATACAAATGGGAGAATAAAAGTCATAAAATAGTTAAATGTTTTCTGCGTGACAGCAAACAGCATGTAAAGTGTGGCTTTAGTTCAGATTCCATGGCACACCTACATAAATAATCCTTTAATGTTTAACAACTTGGCTTTCGCTTTTCCTCGTCCATTTCTCATGCAACCATCGCCTCCGTCCCCATTATACAACACATAAACTACAACCACGGAAAATCCGTTTTATATTTAACACAGATTGGGCTATAATGCAGGATGCTTTCTATATTCATCCGTACGTTCATGCAGGGTGTGTGTACATATGTAGTAATACTGTAGTTGTGTTTTTGCAAATATTAACAGAAGCTTAGTCATGGGAAAAACGTTCTTTATTTCTGTAATAAATAGAACAAAAGACGCGTAGTGGAAAAGGAGGAAGGACAAGCAGCGTCTTCCTATTGTTATTTTTAGGTTTCTGTTCGTATGGACCACTACCACACTTTGTGTTCCTCGCTCGGAAAATAAAAACAATGGCACGGTATTGCGGAGACTTACACTGCAGACGATAATAAACGGGTTTTCTTTCAACAGGTAGGTTGTAACACACAATCAGACAAGAGAACAGACAGATATTAACCCTTCCTGCTGCACGCACAGCCACAAGTTACGCCACAGCCGACAGGAAATGTTACCAAACACTGAATGAGAAATTCTTTCACCGTGGGGAAAAGTTGTCTCTGCTGGGCTGCTATGCACACAAACTTGTACTACTGAACAAAGAGTAAACTTTATGTTGCAGTTGTAAATCTTGCACTAAAGAGTGTAGCATGCAGTGTGGTAGGTACAGGGGAAGAGCAGTAGACATAGTTGTACAACAAATATTACTGGGGGCAGAGTATAATGACCGCAGACTTTTGTTTGAGTTGGAGGTTGAAGACAGAAGTGAGGGAGATGGCTGTGCCCGTCGTCTGCTCAACTTTCTTTAACTCAGGTCAATGCAATAACTGCTCTAGCTCTGCCTCAGTCGACTTCCTTGTAAAGGTATTGGAGGTATTGCCCATGCATTATGAATGTACTTCTGCTTTTCATCAAAACTTTAAGTCAAAAATCCCTAAACACACACACACTTACTTGCTGTTTAGTGAACAGCCAACAATTTTTGCCTTGGCTTGGCAGCTGACACACTTTACACGAAGTTTCATATCAATCAAATTTTTATACTGTATTAGTGCTACACAGAACAAACGCATAACATGGTTGAGTGCACAATACATCTAGTTCTTGTAGAACAAGTCCTCATTCCAACTTAAATATGCAACTTAATACATTACGACGTAAATTTAAAATTATGGGCTCAAGAGATTTTCTGCATGTCCAAGTGTAAGTTAGCTGAACAGGTAGGCTTTTGAAAACTTTTGTTAGAATTTGGTTGATAATTTTCGCAATTTTATTCTCGCGTGTTTTCCTTTGGCTTAATTCACCGCTTAACCATTGTGAAGTATTTATGTAACTTTAGTTTAACTTATTAGGACATAGGACATCGGAATGTTTGTTTCATGCGCAAAGGAAGATTACTGCATTCCAAACAAGTCTTTCGCTAAAAAGTATGCCATGGGTTATTCTTGATGGCAAACTAAATAAGGTGACTTCTACAATCCATCTCCCAGTTAGAAAACACTGAAAACAGCTTAAGATTTGAAAGTTCTTAAACTAACGTAAGTATGGTAGGCTAGGTATAGGTTTTATTGTAAATCATAAACATACCTGGTAAAGTACAAATAACACAAACAATAGAAAACAGTCCAGAAGTAAAATACATCCTATTGTACAACATTATTATCTTTATTACAGATAATTCCCTTTCTCTGTCTCTGACATGAGAGACGAGAGACGAGAGATTCCCTGAATTGCATTGTCATTGCAAGCGCTACTTGCAAAGGGCTAGTCGTTTTTTGCTTACTCCTAAAGTTTCTTGAGGAGATAAAGCACGAAAAGTCAATTATACACGATACAGCCCTGTATCGTCATCTGGAGCCACAAAGTTTGCGTGATTTTCTGGAAACGATGCATTTTGTAGGTAATTAGTAGGAAAGTGACATAGCTGGAGAAATAAGTTGGAGAGCTATGTATACATTGTGTGTCTAGTTATATGTAGTTGGTTAGTTAGTTGTATCGTTAGGGGATTCTCTGTGTAAACAAGAAGCTTGAGTCTACACAGAGGAGGAGTGTGCCTTGTGAAATGCAAATAATCCAAGTCTGCCGAATGCAATGCATGCATAGCCCTCTAATAACCCAACTGCGGTATTTTCAACAAATACACTCACACAAACCACGACAGTCTCTTTCTGTTCTCATCTTCAAATCTTTACAATTTACAGAGGCTCTGCGTTGTGGCTTTACTACGAAATTGACTTGCTTCAAAACAGGAGTTGGTTTGGTAGTATTTGTTTCACATGAATGAAGACTGCAGTGCTCAATTCGGAGACGGCGTATATTATGTGTGTAATACCATGAATTGGTTTCAACTTACATACATCTATCTTAACTTACTGCAAAGTTATTCGTATATTTATTATAGGAAATAGTTTTTATGACGTCGGTGCTGCTTTTCTCTGTTTGGTAGGGAAGAAGACGGAGCAGAACAAAAGAAAACGGAAAGAACAAGTCTGTCACATAAAGCCTGTCAGCTTTTCCATTCAGCATTCTGAGGAATGAAAATAAATCAGAGGAAATTCCCTCTACGACTGGCTCAACTAACTATAACCATTCAAGTAAATGCAATTGCAATGCTCTGTCTTTCCGAACTTGGGACACAAAATCGGCTAGTCGTGTTTAACACAGACACATTTTGAATTTTATGGAAAAAGAGCATGACACGACACAGTAAGACATGACATGGAATTATTTTATGCTTTCATCCATCTGTTCACCTTATTTTGTCTAATGCTATGCGTTTACTCTCCTCTACTTCTGTCTTTCAGTGTGTGTGTGTGTCTGTATAGACGGAAAAAGAGTTGATGGAACTCGAAACTGTATTCAACGTTCACATAAAAGTCGTCTTCTTGTCTCTTAGACATTTCTCTTTATTCATTTTGGTCGTATAGTACTGCACAGCTCCTACTGCTCATATTATGAACTCTAGCTGATTTCCTTTTTCACTATTCGGTTCAACATGCCATTTTACATTACTTTTTTCTTCTTCTCCATAATATGTGTCTTCTTTAATGTACACATCTTTATAGAATTTTGTGTCTAGGAAAGTTGTGTGTCTAGAAACTCTACTCATACCAAATACCACCGTGAAACTGAAAAATATAAATGGGGAAATTCCGTCAAGGTTTGCTGCTAATGCTTCTGTATAGCATAAGTCCACAGTGAAATTATTCATCTGGGTTCATACGTACAAGAATACGTACAGGAATGCGTCTGTGGTATAACAATTCAGACTGGGGAATCCTTCTAACATTTATTAACCTACCTGTGCTTCTCAAGGCTGTTTATTATTAGATGCTCTACGTGTGTGCCTGCAAGTTTATGAGGTCTCACTGCAGTAAATGTAAAATTATACCATGTCTTGAATTACATTATTCAAATCATGCTTAATAGTTCTTTAAACATTTAATGAAATTAATTTCTTTAGATTTAATCCATATGCATTAAAATGGCATTAGGTAGATTTGTAAATAACAATTTAATATATAATTAACACGTTGTGTTTGGTCAAATGAAGGTTTAAGTATTTAGGAAGATAAAAATGAACATTTAACATCCTTCGCAAAATTCTGCTTTCTAATTATTTTGTTTATAAGATTGTTATCTTCGCACAGAGAATTTTAACAAAACGCTTAACTGCAGAGTGAATGTTTCTTAAAAGTATAAATATTGGTAAATAGTAAGTAGAATATTATATTATCAGACAAAATATGCCTCAACTCTACAGCTAGGTTAAATACTTTCAAAAGAGTAGAAATTTGATTTGAAACGGTGAGAATGAATATAAAGTGAGATATTGAAGAGATATTACAGGTAGTAAGTAGATAAATGCGTTGTTAAATGATAACCAAGAAGTTCAAGGTCTTTTCTTCCGAGATAAGTCGTTTCAAGCATGGAATGAGATTTTGCGAGCCCCTAATTTTGAAAATAAGATTGTTTCTACATACCTATTCCTCCCAAAAGAGTACAAAAATTACATAGATTTCATTACAATATATTTGTTTGTAAGTAAATTGTAAATTATGCTAAAGTACGATAGAGGCAGGTGCAATGCATGGTGTATTCTACCTATATAGTGTATAGTGTATTCTACGAATATTTGCCTTAGATATACACAAGCAGTTAGTGGTCGTCACAAAGACGGCAGTGAGTAAATCTGTGTAAATCATGAAGGTACATATGGTCCACTCTGACTCTCCTGCCGTCTCTTGTGTGTACAATGAGCGAATAAGGAAGTGAGACATCCCTATAACGCCAATATTTATTACAGCATAACATATAGTCTCTAAAATATTTCTGTTACGTGCACTGCAAGATAATAGTATTAATTGTATTTAAGTACAAAAGAATGTCCAAAGGAAATGAAGGAGTTCATTGTTTTCCTGCAGGCAGTCTCTTCCTTTTTGTGTTCTACTTATGTATTTCGTAGAGGTGGCAACGAACCGAACGAACCGATCAGTTGAAACTCTGCTCGAACTTTGTTCGAACTTTGCTCGAATTCTGTTCGCACTCGGCTCGATATAATGGACAATAGGCTCGTGTTCGGTTCGGTTCGAAAATTGTGTCAAAAATCCGGTTCGAATTCGGTTCGAGCTGGCTCGGTTCGTTGCCACCTCTAGTATTTAGAGCCAAACAATACCAATAGAAAAAGAAACTAAATTGGTCTATTTTATTTTACTCAACTGTATACGGACTGTACGGTCCGACGGTTAGCTACCACACTTATATTTTATTAGTATAAAGTACATTTGTACCTACATCCATAACTACTAATTAGGTAATTACAACGATAAAAATTAATATCTCATTTCGAGATCACATAAACCATTCAAAACGGCTGTAATAAAGTAGCGCAAGAAAAAGGTCAGAGGTCATGAAAGAGTTGACCAGTTGACCGCATTTGCGAACTTGACCTTCGCTGGGACCCAGAGATCATCTATGAGAAGTTTGAACGATTTCTGTTTATCCGTTCGTGAGTTATCGTGGTCACAGACAGTAGTAACTTTAAAAGGTCAAATGTCATGAAGGAGTTAAAGGAGTTACCCCATTTGCAAACTTGACCTCCGCTATGACTCATAGATCACGTATGACAAGTTTGAACGAATTCTGTTAATCTGATCGTGAGTTATTCGTGTTACAAACCGCAGTTATTCTGAAAGATCAAAGGTCATGACGGAGTTAACCGATTGACACCATTTACGAACTTGACCTTTGATTGGACTCAGAGATCACGTATGAGAAATTTGAACGAATTGTGTTCATCCATTCGGGAGTTATAGTGTTTACAGACAGACGGACAGATGTAAACACCATTCTTATAAAGTAGCTTGCGCTACTTAATTAAGATCAAAATACAAAATAATATATTTAATTTACAGGTATTGATGCCACTGGTATCACTATCACTATCTAAGTTTTGTTTCGAATTGTATAAAAAAGCAACTTTCCATTGTTGACACACTGAGCAAATCAATAAATGGGCCGAAGTCGAAAGTATGTGTTGGACAATAGAGAGATAGTTTGATTTGATACTATTATTACCTATAATAATTTTACCGATTCAACAACAACACAGTTTTGCCCTTTGGACAGATACAGTAAGTATTGTGTAAACTATTAAATTCGTTTTATCACGAAATGAAGTGTTTTCTTTCGAAATGAAGTTTCTGCAAAACTTTCCCAGTATTTCGCTATTCGCTAACTCGATCTTACAACCTATCTAGGTACCTTCATTGAGCTATCTCATTCTGCCAATGTAAATTAAATGCTACCTTCCTTGAATGCTAATTGTAAAATCTTGTTGAAAGAACAATGGAGCTTTTTGATGGACTTCTGGGTTTTTTCTATACAGTATAAGTAGATATATATGTAGTAGAATGCTTTAATGATGAGTTAGTACGATATAGGAAATTGTAGTAGTGACATGTGCTGTAGCTACTAAAGTCAAAAGTCATCATTCCTTCAGCTCATTTACTATGGGTAGAGGCTCTACCGTAGAGCGAATAGTAAGTTGACATTTACTTTGGGCTGATAAGAGAATAATTGAAATTAAAGCGACAATATGTAGCCATGTCGCTTATTTACGACTTCTTGTTAGTTTGACAGAAGAGGGAAAGCAGAGGAGGAAAAGGGAGCTTGAATTGACTTTCTCCGTCTTTCTTATTCCGAAGCAGAAGAAAGTAAACTGGAAAAGTATCGCGACAAAGATTATAGAACGAAAGTTTCGTTTCGTTTGCACAGTATAATAACTGTAAGTATAATTTGCTCGTGCTATCTCTGCATCTGACTTTATTTTCTCACTGTGTCCATAGTCTCTGGGAAAACAGAAGGTATTTAGGTGTATATAGCCGCAGTAGCAACAGTACTGACATATAATACTCCAAGAGACCACACAGTTTGTACTGGAACAGTTTTTTTCTGCCGAGCACTGATAGGGAATATATATTGCTAAAGGTCCGTGTCCAGGGTCGGAACATAAGCTTCTCCTATTACATTGGAAGACTGACTATTCTGCTAAGTAGATACCCAGTCAAGTCCAAATGCCGACTTGATTCAAGAAGGGAAGGGAGTTGTTGCTCAAGTGCCTCTAGCCATATTATTTGATGTACGTAGCGCGCCCTTATTATTTCTATATGGCTATATCATTGTATACAGTAAGCACTCTGCACAGAAGGTTTGTAAAAAAGAAGTAGGAAGACTTGATCTCACTCGAGTCGTCGACTGCTAGGGTCTTGTAGCAAAGTACGATTTATAGTAAGCATCCTTAAGTAACCGAGTCGACGACTCTGTTCTGTAGAGTGAGAAAAGTGGAAAGGGAAAACTGAACAGCTTTCATCTCAATTCTTCCAGCCTCCATACACAAAATATAGACGTCCCTAGTAATTGTACAAGTACTGCTACTACTGCTACAACAATATCCTTAAGAATACACAGCACTTCTATAACTCATACGCTAAGCCATAGGCATTGTATCTCTATGCTCTCACTTCCTTCCTCGTGCAAGCAGTTAATGATTGGACATATACCAACATATATTTAATATATATTTAATATATATTTACAGGTGGATTTTCAGCAGATGAGCAGTGATGCTAGCAGTCTCCCTATATGCTTTTGTTAGTATTGGTGCGCATTATAAGGATTTCCCTTGACTCTCCTCCTGACTTTTCACTCTCAAGTGTCTGCTCACAAGAGAACAATAACACAGCATACTATGTAATTCCTCACATCAAGTGGACGCCACTGCTAACTGCAGAGGCTCTGCTTTACGGATGGGACTGATATACTTCACATCGAGATACAGTAGGAAAGGTCTCCGTTTCCATATAGGAGTATATGGAGAGTTTTGGGCATTGCATAAAGCACAGTCGCAGAAATTGGAAAGTACATACGTCGAATTCACTAACAGCAGGATGAAAATCCTTTGTGTAGTGTTTCCCTGGTTGTGTTGATTTCTCTTCATTATACATCTGTCTCACACATGCAGCATTCAATACGCGGCCACGCGCGTACAAATGCTGTACATGTACACAGAGTGACATTCGCTCCAACTTCTGCTCCTGTAGCCTGTCTACACTGTCTAGACCAGTTACTTCAAACCGTGGCCCCTAATAATACATTATCATCAATCCTAACCTGCACCTTCGTCCTAGAGATTGCTTACGGATTATGTCATACTTAGAGACCTATATCATTTTTCCTGCATTGCTGAACTGCAGATTTGCCATATTATCTGTATATCTCTGTTCTGTATCAATCGTATAAGGAATTATAAATTAATAACTTATTTCCGTTTTATTCGTCATTTTCAGTATTGTGAGGCATGTGTTCACATGTCTCTGACATCATTTTACCAAAAAGGATTTAAAACATTTAACATGTGAAAGTCTATAGACCAATAACTGGAAGCGTGGAAGTCCTGCCGTACGTAAACACGACTGACAACACAAAATTATTTTAATTACATACATCCATTACATAAGTAGATACTATCTGTAGTAGAAAGAACAGATTGCAGCTCAATTATTAAAATCATTTTGGATTCCAGTCAGATGGAAAGTTACTGTACATGTAGTTATAAGTTATTATATTATAAGGTACCGATTATTTCGAGAGAGAGCGCATTGTATGGCGAAGAATTCTTTGTAAATGTGGATTGAGCATGAATTAGTGCAAGAGGGAAATCAATGCAATCGCATATTATCATGTTGGAGAAAAGCGGGATTTAGATAAGTTTTGTATAGCAGCAGCCTGTTGCCTCTGCTGCGGAAACACAGGCTACATCGGTTTTACAATACTAAAGTTGATGCTTGTACTTATGTGCTGTTAGTGAGCTGTCAAACTAAACCACACGTCACTTTCGTAGATTGGCAGGGGTTTGGCTGCGGGAATCAATACAGTCGAGGATATATCCTCTAACACACATACGAGACATTGTTCTGCTACCAAAATCAGGAATAAATATTCCATCTATGTCTACATCTAAACTTCTGCCTTTATTATTAGTGTATTCTCAACTGGTGTACATTTCAATTCGAGATTCTGAACAGCCAATTTGCGCTGCAAAGAAGAAGAGTTCCGTAAATGCACTTTGCATTTAGGAAACATCCAGACATGGACTGACACTCAGAAAATAGCGCTTTTCGGAAGTCATATTGAATACAATGCTGACAATGATTCGTTGTTTCCATCAGGTTTATGATAGTGCTACATTGCACTGCAAAATGTGCCAACAGAACGAATCAAAGCAATGGAGGAAGAAATGTAGGAAGGGACTCATTTATTTTTAGAAATTACTCGCAACATTTGTATCTTTCTGCAAGCTGTACATTCATACGCAATCAGGTCGCATTTAAAAAAACACATAAGCATGAAATCGTGCCATTTCCAATTCAAATAGGCGCCATAATGATTTTTGGAGTAGAACATTTTTCGTTACATAGGAAAAAGCTTTGCAGTTATCTTTGTAAAGCTAAGTCGGAACCTTGAACTAAAATTGATACTTAAGTAACGATTGAGAGTGTTTGACATCTGTGATGACTATTGCTTTTCTAAAAGCCTAAAGCCCTAAAGCAACTGCTGAGAAAGCTAAGCTTTACCATGATAGATATTATATTATAGACATAGTAGACTGAACAGGTAATTTGATAAAAGCTCTGTCAACTGTGTTAATTAATTCAACCCAACAGCAAATTGTATAAGCACACGGAGAGTTTGAATCGCTATGATATATACCAAAATTCAATCTTACGCGTATTTTCCTTAATTTAAAGCGTTCACATGAAATTGGTCGCGAGAACGCATGAAGTTACATTTATACTTACTATAAATTACACATCCCGGACATCCCGCCTTAAAAAGTTGTATATACTAGTGTTAGTTAAAATGAAAGTAAAAACATTCTAACAGTTCTACATAGAATTACTTTTGACTATGCCACAGTATACAAAATAATGGTGACCGGACCACTCGTAGTATCCAATTCATCATAGGCGTCGGAAGATGTTTGGGAGCGTGGGAACATAATTTTGTCAATATACCAAATTGACTACGTTTTTGCGCGCAGCGCAAATTTTTCTAGAAATGTTCTTTCATTTTAGTGCAGAAAATTCATTTTTTGGATAAATTGACGTAAAAAATGTTTAATTTGCTTATGTCCATTGATAAAAATCTACTTACTGCAGAATTTTTGTGGGGACATTTATTAGCGATGTCCCCACGGCCAAATTTCTGTGGGGACATTGTCCCGGTGTCCCCACGGTTCCGACGCCTATGCAATTCATAGGTACGGCAACTCATCGCTGAAAATTCATAGGGAAGAAAAGTCATCGGGAAGAAAATACATAGGAAAGAAAATTCGTAGGCTAAAAAATTCATAGGCGGAGACAACTGGTAGTGATGTAATTCATAGGAAAGAAATTCATAGTCAAGGTCGTTTGCCTTAGCTATTCCCTTCTCTTTTGTAATCGTAGTAATTCGTGTGTAGTTTGGCTGCATTTCTAAATAAGTACACCGCAACTATGCTACGTATACAGATAGTAGCGAATTTAGGGAGAGCTCTATGAACAGTGGTGGTGAGTAGACGTGTTCGTTTTCTCTCTGCCTACCTGCTTATTAACCGTACATATTAGTTCACCTGTACAAAGGCAGCTGCTGCAAGTGAATTTTATGTGGCTAAATCGTCCTATTTGCTTTGCTTTTTAAGATTAGTTTTTAAGTTAACTAGCTTGAACTTTCATTATATGGAAAAACCTGTGCTAAGTGGGAAAAAAGAAATAGAGAGCAATTTCCAGAAGACGGTAGTCCGGAAAACACTCCTAAAAAACTAGCGATGAGTTTGACAAAACAAGATTTGCAGAACCTAAGAGAAGGAATCCGGAAAGATTTCCAAGCTGAGTTCGATCCTGTAGTGAAGCAGTTAAGGATGTGTGAAAATAAAATTAGCTCGATAGAACGAAAAAATCGTGAGAAAAACATTGTAATCTATGGCCTGGAGGAGAAACCTGGTGAAGATACAACTAAACTTGTGACCGATTTGGAAACTATATGGGAGCAATTATCTCTTGATGATATCCAAATGGACAATGTCTTCCGTCTGGGAAAAAAATCTGTGGGAACCTCTCGCCCCGTCTTAGTCACCCTAGTGAAACTGTTAGACAAACGCCTCATAATGAAAAACAAACATTTGCTCCACACCAGAAAAATTTTCATTAATAATGATCAATCCAGAGAAGAAAGGGCTGTGGAGAAAATCCTACGCACAAAACTGAAGGAACTGAAAGGTGCAGACAATTCCATAGTGGGATCGATTCGGGGGAACTCTTTATTTATCAAAAAAAGTGATGTGATAATCAAAAAGTTCACCACTGAATCCGGACTGATAAAGGAGTTATGACAGCCTGCACCCATAGAACTCTCACCTCAAAATTGTGAACAAAATTTTAAATTAATATTCTGGAATCTGGAAGGATGGAGCAACCTATTTAACCTAAACAAAGATGAAAAGGACATAGTGTATAATTCAGATATCTTACTGTTAGTAGAAACATGGGCGTGTATGGACATAAAATTACAAGGTAACCTAACTAAATATGATATAATTCAGCAAAATGCATACAAACTATTTAACAAAGGTAGGGGTATTGGTGGAATTATAACCTTAGTCGATAAATTAAAATTTAAAATAATATTCGAAATTTGTCATTGTAATTATATAATAACAAAATTACGTAACATTAAAACTCAGGACCTGATACTAGTTGCGAATGTGTACATACAACCTAACAGTGTAGACGTTAATAATGATCATGTACTTTATGATTTATTTCTCGATATCGAGTCGTTAATCGGGGGTGGGGAATCTCCTAAAGTAATTATTTGCGGAGATTTTAATGCTAGAGTAGGTTGTCATGATATAAGGAGTCATTCTATCTCAATATCCCCAAAAATCGGAACAACTAGAGCATCCAGAGATATGAAAGTAAACCCTCGGGGGTCACTGTTAATTGACATGGGCTTCGATCACGATATGACAATACTCAACGGAAGGACTACGTCCGACAAAGAAGGCGATTTCACGTATATTAGTTCTCTTGGCAAAAGTTGTATAGACCTTTGCTTCTGCAACCACAAGGCAATAGAAGTGATTGAAGATTTCAGAGTCTTAGAAATAGCTCTATCGAAGCACTTCCCAATTGAAGCAACATTTGGCAAAAAAGAGGAATATGTAGATGAACCCAAATTAAATTGGAACCCTAATAAAAAAGATGCATACATGATTCTGTCTGAGAACAGCTTAGTAAATGTTACCAATATCACAGAGTTTAATAACGTCATTGTGGAAACTGCACAAATATTAAAAATGAAGTATGCCCATAGCCCTCACGGAAACAACCAACCCTGGTTCAATAAAACATGCAGAATAGCCAGATCTGATGCAAAGTGTAGTTTAAAGAACGCAAAAAGACAAAAATGGAATATTTCTTCCACCAGCCAATACTGCACATCAAAATTCAACTATACAAACGCAATTGCAAGTGCAAAATTAGCTTTTCATCAGGGAGCAGTTCAGTCACTGAATATGGCAAAAATGCCACACCAATTCTGGAAAACTGTGAGAAGTTTAAAGCAATCTCTTTCTGTCAGATGCGCGATTTCTGAAGAGATCTGGTGCGATTATTATGACTCTTTAATGCCTGAAAGAAGTCCAAAATTATCTATTCAAGATGTACGTCACCCATTAACAGATATACCCTTCACAATGGATGAGTTGGAGCTTGCAATACAGAAATTAAAATCAAAAAAGGCCCCTGGTCCTGATACCATTTCCAATGAATTTTATAAACATCTAGGTAACAACGGCAAAACTACGCTGCTAGAAATATTTAATATCTTGGAGAGGGAAATAGTACCTGAAGAATGGTCAAGGTCAAAAACAGTCATGTTATATAAAAAAGGAGCCGCACAAAGCCCCAACAACTACCGTCCCATTAGCTTACTCAATGTTTC
>JABASD010004176.1:0-16533 GCA_019776165.1 Pogonognathellus flavescens
GTTTTTAAATGTAATATATAGTAAGAATAGTTATTCTGCTGCTAACTTATTTCTATTTGACAACCCCTTTGGTGACTTATTGTTATTTATTATTTATTAATATTATATTCATGCGCTACTTTATTATAGCCGTTTTGCAATGGTTTATTTCTATGTGTGTACAAAGCTTATATCCAGAAAGGCTGCATATTTTTAACATTTTTTCATTAGGGCCACTTATGTGCGATTGATGATAGTTCTCTTTTCTCTGAGCAAATCGGTAAATGATTTAACCCGCTCAACTTAACAAAACTCAATACTTACATGAAATTGTTATTTGTAAAATTTTCGTTTATTATAAAATATTTGTCCAATCTAAGTTAGACATCATTAAGTCATTATGATACCGCAAGCAAAACTACAATTATTACTAATATTTAATTAAACAGTAACATTTACCCTTCGAATTCATAGAATATATTTTGGGTATTGTATTTCAGAGAAGGCAGAATTGAGGATTTTTATTCCATCACACACCAAAATCTAATTTTCAAGTTGGTACTTCTTATATCTTATGCTTAAAAAGGCAGGTAAAATTTATGTCGATTTGATTTGATTATTTGTTAGTATTTCTATGCTTAGCATATAATCATGCAAAATAGGGGAATGCCGTACCCACTGAATTATTACTAAAAACTGATTATATGGGATTGGTCGTATGAAATATCTGAATGCAATTTTCAGTTGACTCCATTCATATCAACTCCATTTAGGTATTGTAATATGTACCATTGCAGTAGTCTCACAATATTTATTTTGTGTGAAAGGAAATGCTAATCATATTATCTTGCAAAAGAAACATATTTCGCACGGATACAACAGAACAGATAAATAATTACAACATCTTTTTTATTATTACGCATTTAGTAATTATTAACAGACAATACAATAAACACAATAATTTAATTGGAGTATAAATATAAAAGTACCATGCTTATCCTATCTTTGTGCATCGACACTTTGTACCAAAAGGTGTATAATTACATTTTTGTGCAATAAAAGTTAGATTTCAATAAATTTATTAAGATACCGTACAGATATGCACAACTACAATTCGTGCAGTTAATTAAGATTTATGCTGGCTCATTACTAAATTTTAACACAAGTAAATTATTCAACTAAAAATTGTCTATTTAGTTACTATAAAATATAAGTTTAATGTGAAATAGTAAAACAGTGGAATACCGTACCCGCTGAAATTTTACTTCACACTTATTTGAGTCCCTATATCTGGGATTGTTAATATAAAGTATATGAATACAACTGTCAGTTAAAAGTTTCTTGTTAGAATTAAAATCAAGCAAAAAGTACAACTTCAGAAAACGTTGGACTCGGCAACTTTTGTGGAAACTGAAATTCCATTATGCCCATAAAAAATCATTCTGTGGGATGCAGTTCCATTTCTTTAATAATATATTTCGTTTTACAAACTTAATCACTGCAATATGTTCATTATGTTGCCGTATAGTTTACTTTTACCACAAGCAAATTATAACTATAATAAATTGAGTCAACAAAATGCAATTTTGCTATTATATTTGAACATTATATTCGTTGTGACTTTAGTGACTTACGACTATGACGATCCTAACTATCAGTAAAAAAGGTTAATATTTAAATTTTAATTATTTTCGGTTTTATCTTTTCATCTACAGTAAGCCAAACTTTTTTCACACATCAATTTCACTTCACATTCACATTATAAATCTTATCTTATCTTATATATCTTGGCTAGCAAGAATAAGAGACGATATTCTAATTTGCCTGTCAGCGATCGTGTGGCATTCACTACAAGGATAAACTCACAACGAGGAAATCGTTTTCTACGTTAATAGTTAAAGTCATAACAGATTATTTCATAACAACTAAAATCTTATAATATATTATAGCTTATTTCATAGCAGATTATTGCATAGCAGATATTCCTTGGCAATTAGAACGACAATACTTGAGTAAATATTTGAATGAATATACGGATATGAATGCCAATCGTCTAAAAGTTTTGTTATGAATTCACGTATGTGACATGACATACTCATCATAACATATAAATTGTTGCAGGATTGTAAGCCCGGCCGCCTACTATACAACTTTCCTTACGAAACATATATTAAAAGCGTCATGATTCGCATATTATTGTATACTTATTTCACGTAATAAGTTGCTCTTCGAATAAAACTCCTCATCGTGACGACGACCCATATGTTAATAATCTATTCGACAAATTAATTGTAAATCTGTCATTATGTTTCTTAATAGAATCCCCAGACAGTATCACCATCGTTGCGAGATCATCATCGTCTGGGTAAAACCCATCATGGGCCACTAATAGCTGAATTAAGATTTTCGAACTATTTGTTCAGATCTTTCGCTAATATGCGAAAATTAGAGTTGCGTAATGTGATAGTATGTAAAGGCAACGGTAGTGATCGCAGAAAAGGTATATCTTTGAAATTCGATCAAGAAATAGACACGTTGAGATACGTACACATAAAAGCATTAAGTCCAGAATGCTCCAATGTATGTGTAAATATGGAATGAATTTGTGAGACATTTAGACGTGTTAAAATTAGAAGGCAGTAAAATATCTGTTGTTAGGAATACTACAGGTCTGTTATGTTTGCCAACCAAATTGGTTATAAAAAATGTAAAATTATATGTTTACAATACGATCAGTATTAATATAAATAATATAAATGATTTCGGTGCGATAGACAGCCTCACATTAGATGGTTATAAAGTTAGGATTAGACACAATGTTTATCTAGCAAAACTACACCTATACAACTGTACCTTAGCTGCTCATACTTTTGAGAATTTAAGTGGGATTGACACATTATACAGAGGACTGACACTGTCTTTTAAATCCAATGTGCCTCCTGACGAACAGACATGTAAATAAAATATTCTCAGAAGAAGGTTGGAGTATTTTACTCAAGAAGTCGTACTTAGAACTAAGTAAATTTGAATTTGGCCGTTTTACGCCCGAAAACAATGAATTGTTTAGTCGAATCCCTGATAGCAAAAGAATAGATACTCTGTGGCTGTATTTAGGGACGCTTAGAAATAGTGATCGTATGTCAATTGACTTTCAATATTTATATTACTGTGTAAACCATTTCACTAATAAAGTTACATTATAATTTAAAAATATAATTGTAAACGAAGTGAAAGGTGGTGTTCGCAAACTAGTAACACCTACATTATATGGCACTTATCCTTCACTCCGCACGCTTAGAGTATATTCAGAATATCAAAATTGCTCTGGTTTCGTTATTGGGAGCGACTTTATCAGATATGTATCTGTGTCGGAGCTATTAGGCCCAAATATACATTTACGCAAAGTGGAAAATATTCTCAGTTTTCCGTCAAAAAGTGTTGATGAGGAAAGTGAAAATGTTTAAAAATGGCATTGCCATGCGTTTTATTCATGAGTTTATTGGATTCTTTCGTTGTTCTGAGGTTGATTTGAAAGTGATAATATATCACACCGAAAAACATAGGTTTTTCAAATTTTTATGTCTAAAAGATTGTATTGCCACTGCAGAGTCTATGCTAGTGCCTAAAGACAAACCTTACAAAGTACCAACGTTGTAAAAGTTGAAAGAAAGAGTGGTGTTGGTGTACAAAAAAACTGAGTGACCATTGTCATGAAAGTGAATGTTCACCTACCACCGAAAAAGCTTCCGGGTGGGCATTTATTGCCGGGGACTTCGAAAACCTTTTGTTGAACTTGCTACATTATGCGTGGAAGAAAACTGTGTTTAAGAAATGCTAACACCAATTAGCATCTTAAATAGTCAAAGCATATGTTCAAAATAACTAAGAAGAAACGGCTTTACAACATATGGTGTCACCAAACCATTCAAATACCTATACATGTTCTGATGCCCAGATAAAACCCCAAAATTGTTCTCAGCAATGAATTTAATTGTTAAGCTCAATATAGCCGCGCAGTATGAGAGTCAAGTTGCATTTATATAGATAATTACACACAATGTCATAATAAACCATAAATCAATTAGAAGAAAATAACAACTCCAGGGACTCCACATATGGACTATTTATGTACCTAGCTATTTAACATTAATAATAACTATTTGGAGTTATTTAAATTAGACAACCTGTTTTAGCCGCCATTTCTAGTTTAGTAAATGTTATATTTAATTATGATTAAAATACTTAATTTTATCCAGGTATTAAAAATTGACACATTTCATAACAAGTTGACCTGATATAGAGTTGCCCTTCTTCCTCTTTCTTTCTTCCATGTTCATCTTTAAATATTTTGGCACAAGGAAATTACTAACAATATTGTTCAGAAAGGTTGGAGATAGAACGTTCAGACAGCAAAGCTCCGTAAACAACAGTGCTCCACATTCTGTTATATAAATTAAAAGTAACATTAAATAGGTAATCATAATAAACGGGTATATTTTTGATTGAAACTGTTTACGATACTGTATTCATTTTTGGAGAAAATATTTTATATATTCACGTTTTCAATATTAACCAAATGTTTAAAAGTTGCTTACGGTTTTACCTTTGTAATAGTAATCTGGGACAGAGTGCTTAGCCATTGTAGGCTAGCGTGACACGAAGAAGACCAGGTTTCACCTTTCACCCGTGCGCTCATTCTCCAAGTTTCTATTTTCTATTTGATCAAAATTGTACTATCAGTGAAAAAATCATTTATAAGTGTTAAAGAAGTAAATGGTAATGATATTCTTAAGACTCTTCCAACCTCGGATGTTATTTTGTAAATTCATTTTTCTGTGACACGAGGTAGTTCATAAAAATAAACACTTTATTTCATTAAAGAAGTTGAATTTATTTTTATGAACTACCTCGTGTCACAGAAAAATGAATTTACAAAGTAAATGATACTTACAATTCTGAAGGAAGAAAATGTATACACAAACTTTCACTTTAACAACAATTTTAACAATATAGATATCAACGGTAATTTAAATATTTGATCATATTTATACGTATATAAACTAGCAATAATCAATAATTGTTAGTAATGAAATATTGGAAGTTCTGCCCGAATAATTTTTTCAGCGAGCTAAAGCAGATTGTACTGCACACAAGGCTGTCTCATAAGAAAATGAAGCCTTTCGTTCCGCAGCACTTATTTCACGGCTTGAGTTGACGCTACGAAAATAGTCACGGCACGCCATAATGCCTACTAGAGGCCAGATTGGGTCGGCTTTTAGCGACCCAACCCAATTTTGACCCATTAAGAGCCCGACCCAACCCAAAACCCAGTGCTAGACTTGTATGGCCAACCCATCACAACCTAATGCTAAACCATAACCCAATCCAACCCGAAGCCAGACCAAACCCCATATATATAAACTGAATTGAAGCCAGAATCTATTATGAATATGAGAGTACTGCTGTATTGAGTACCGTGCACCTCAAAATGTTTACATATTTATATGAATATTAAGTTAATATACCGTGGACAAAACATTATTAACAAATTAATATCGATGACTCGACCCATTCTGACCCAGTATTTTCCAACTCAATCTATTAGAGATAGTTCTAGTATTGGTATTTTTAAACGGAGGTTAAAAGAATATTTTCTAAACTTACAAAGCATTGAGTCTATGCCTGTAAATATTTTAGATGACTCAATTCACAATTACTCATGTATTGAGGATGTCGTTAATGGGTATGTTTAATTGTAATAATTATTGTAATCGCTGTTGTATTGATAATATTTATGATATTGTAAAGACCTCGTGAGGGTAATATCGGAGCAATAAATCAAATAAATCAAACCCAACCCATTTTTAATGAATTTCAAAAAAACCGAAACCTAACCCAAATCCGAATGGATTGGCCCAATTTCTGGGTTTTGGGTTGGGGGCCGGCCTCTAATGTCTACAATAGTAAAGTTTTAGTTTTAGTATTATTATCAGTCTATCAAACCTATCACGGATTGACGGATTATATGATATTTTGAAAGCAATATTTGTGCAATATGCAATTTAAGCGTATTTTCTCCAAAACTAGGACACTCTGTCCCTTATGTCTGCGTTTCGGTCATTTTAACCATGCTGAAGGTGTTATGTTTCATATTTCCTAGGACCAAAGTGCAGATGTCATATGTGGATCGTGCCTTGCTGAAAATACATTTATACATTGCATTTCTGAATAGTTGACTCTAGAATGTACACTACTTTTAATACTACTGTATGAATTTTTGTTATATTATTATTATTATTAACAGTACGTTAATGTGTGTTAGTATGTAATAAACCATCGCAACGGTCCAATGAAATGGCGGAGGAAACAGAGATATTTTGTTGTGGAATATGAAACGGCGATAATAATTGTGACTGTAACAATAAATGTATATACAGTATAACTACTGTGACTTCATGTTTTTAATAATATCAATTCCATTTTTGAAATGCTTGATTGGCGGTTTCAAATTCAAAAGTTGACGGCTGTTACTTTAAAACAAATCTAGAATTCACGTAGCAGTCTTCAGAATGCATTGAGTGACTAAGGCTACAATGGCACATTAGTTACGTTAAAAGGTCAAAGGTCATGAAGGAGACCATCTTCGAACTTGGTCTCACATATGTCCTCAATAGTTCATGTCCCATGTGCCAAATTTGATCAAAATATATCAATCCGTTCTATAAAGTTATGCTGGGGAAGGACAGACGGACGGCTTTGATCTTTCTATAAAATAGCTTCGCTATTTAATAAACCATTGCAAAACGGATGTATAAAAGTATCGGAGAGGCATAGCATACTTTTAGGAATCGTGGAATGTGCAAGATTGTAACTTTTAGATATAATGTAATTCATGTCAATTCATTCACTTCCTAAGATATAATAATTTGTATAAACCCTTGTTAACATTATATGTATTCTTTACGGCAAGATTGGTATTATTTTGATAATACCACGCATTAGGGGTACGTAAAGTAGAACGATAATATCCCTTAAAGGAAACAAAATAATAATAATAAGTATATTATTTTGTCTGTCTGTGTGTATTATCGGTCGACCAAAATATGGAATGTCCCACGTTGTAAACTTAAGTAAGTATACGGTACATTCATTTCAAAATCAATGCTTCAAAAATAAGTTGGGAAAATGTAAAGCAATAAAGCTCAATATAAATTGTGTTCCAAAGTAAAAGTTTCTCTAAAGAATTTGTTTTCAGGGCAATGAAGGTTTTGTATTATCTGCTCCCTCAAACAAAAAAGGTAAAATTCGGCTATATTTAAGCTAATATTAATATTCCAGGACCTACGCTGCTAATGTTATACGGTTAGATAAAATACTTTGTCTGGTGGTCATTGAAGCGAAAACAACTTTTATGAAACAGAGGCAATAATACATATACATCTGTTAAATATAAGTATAACAAATATAATGATTTCGGGCAACAAAAGTGAACCTTGTACCTTTCCATCCATAATAAACCTTTTGCCACGGTGCAATGGTTTCAATAAGTAAGGGTGTTGTAAACTTCAACAAAAATACTTAGACTTCGGTTCATAAATTGAATTTTCAGCTGAACCGTAAGTATTTTAAAGACTTTGGGTTTCATGATACGAGAATAATATAATTACATAGAAATAGTAGTTCGTAATAGTATTATTATAGTTATATATATAATATCATATATTCCTTTTTTATGTAATAATATTATTCTCGTAACATATGAAACCCAAAGTCTTTGAAATACTTATGGTCATGCAAGGGCGGATTTCTATTTGGTTTTGGTAGGGACACAAAATAAATTTAGTGAAAAAGAGTGTCATATTCGAGCGTAGCGCGAAAAATTAGAGCAAATTTAGTGAAAAATAACCCAAAAATACAATTCGCGCGTAGTGCGAAAATGTTGGCGATTTTTTGCTATTTTTTAGAGTTTTTTGCCTTTTTCCCAAAATTTGGAAGGGGGGGGGGGCACGTGACCCCGTGTCCCCCTCTCAGTACGTCCTTGCTTACGGTTCAGCTGAAAATTCACTATAATCAGACTGTAAACAAATCATAGGACGTCGATGATGTACATTCTTCTATGATAGTTAACAAATTTAAAAAACTACAAGCTATGTCCTTATTCTTGTGTTTAAAACTGCATTTAAAAAACTCGACTGTTTTAAAATTTGAAATGGCATTTAATGAAATTTAATAACACCGCAAAACCGTTTTCGCTATTAAGAATTTCTATTTGCCTGTTTACTACAGTTATTCAGCTACTAATTTAAAATCAACAGTACCCATCTATGAAGCAGAAATGCTATACTAAGTTTTCGTGTTCAGACAATCACAATGATGAAATGTGACTGTCTTGTACTAATTGAAAATGTTTTAAACGTAATTAATTAGTATAGTACTTCAATAAACCAATTCACGCTTTAACATAATTTTATTTATAATCATTTAACATTTTATTTAAATAGTAACGGTACTAAAAGCAGGTAACAAACCATTACTTATATCATATCATTATATTGTCCACATTATAAGCGTCAGATATTTTTCAATTAGACTACTTCAAACAAATTATCAAATCATAATTATTGAGTTCCTGTTTTGTTTGCACATATTAATATCACATAAATATATCTGGAATAAATAATTTTCCTCTGTTAAAATATTTTATTGAATGTGGATATAAATTAAATATGACATGTGAATAGTGTTATAATTTAATTACTACATTTTATACCAAATATATTTGATTGGTGTAATGTAATCTTAAATTATTTCAGTCATTTATTTAATAAACTTATCAAAACTATTATACTGGCACGTTAATCTAAAAATTATGTCAGTCATTTAATTAAAAAACTTCTCAAATCTTGTAAATTGACAAGATAATCTAAAAATTATGTAAAAAGTATTTTATAAAGTCAGATAATACAAATCGTTTGGTTACAAAATTAAATATTTTATCTATACAAAATTGAAAAACAAAGTTAACATTTGCATGACTAATAATAAAAATATCTCTGCTATAATTTACGGAAACCAAACTAATTGTCAACATCTTTTGCTTATACACAATTTTGGATTATTATCATAGCTCTATTCAGTGCAATGAGAATAAAATATTATATTAACCTTGCAAAATATTTCATTTTTGAATCTGAATTGCTTCCATAAAGCCAGCAAACGAAATAAAGTATATTTACTTTACAAATAATAATATATTTGACATATCGCGACCAAGTTTAGCCATAAAACATAAATAGCCTTGGATAAGATTATTCGTGGAAGCGAAGACGGGATAGTTTGGGTAAGGTAGAACGGGTTTTTAAGGGTAACTATATTATACCTATGTAAATATACATTTATAAGCGATGTTATCGTAAATAAGTTAATAATCCACGAATAATTCATACAATCCTACGATCACAAAATCCAAATTTGCAATTATAAATGCAATTTACGTAAAGTTTTTCTTACTTAATTGACACCCTGCTATAGGCCTAGTTGTATTTTACCGGTTAATGACTATATTTTATTGGTGTTTGGACATCGTTTTAATTAGGCTAATATTTAATGACATTTTACAACAATCAAATAATTTTTTGCTTATATGTTCCATCGTGCTTTATGAAAAAAACTTTTTTTTCATTATAAATATTTGCTCAGTTGAAATAGTTTTTTTTGCAATTTTAAGCGTCATTTAGTACATTTTAACGACATGGAATGGGTTCAATCTGAGCGTCCTCTAAGAACTTTAACAATTATTTGTTTTCATTGCTGGTTGTATTTTATATTTGGTTTCTATTTTACTTACTAAATTTTCTCTCAGTCCTTACGTCTATTAGAAACTTTTTGTTGGTTTTTTGAACGTTTAAAACATTTAAAGACTTTTTTGAATTCATCCTACACCCTGTTCGTCTATAGTCCACTGGCCGAGAAAAACACATGATGCTAAGCATGACCTATATAAACTATTTTTTAACATGATTTGACTTAAGAGGGGATGTACAGTTTAAAAATTGAATTTTAGGAAGGTACCACTGGCACTGATAAAAATAGCAAAAAAGGGAATGATTCTCTGCGTACAGTAGAGAATTCCATTCCCGACATTTGGATATAGGGTCAGCTAGTGCCCCTTAAGTCCCTTTTTAACAGTACGTCCTTGTTTACGACCATCGGCCGATTGATATTACGCTTCAATTCACCACGAGACTTCCATCCACCAATACAATGTAGTTTGGCGTTTTCTTTCTTAGGTATTTATAGCACTTTCTTGCTTCGGTAACCGACCCCATACCTTTATATAAGTTCATACCTATCTCAAAGCTGGACTATATACATAAACAATATATCAAATATACTGTCAAATAACTTCTTCATTTCCCTATCGTATTTCATATTTTGAGGAAACAAATAAAAAAATTGAGAGTGTATCGGTATTTTTTTTAATTATTACTAATAATTATGTATATAAAATACATCAAAATCTAGCAAAATACAGTCAAACTACTTTGCATTATGAGGATTTAGAAGTTAACTATCAAACTGTGTATTTTCTGTTTCGGAAGTATTTTATATTTTTATGCAAAACATTTTTTGGTCATTCTCGGCTCTGCTGTTTATTTTCTAAATCATTCTCTCCTAGATTGTACTGAAGCATTCCTTTGTGTCTACCTTACACGTACAGGTGGCTAGTCGTTCCATTCGATTCGTAATATAAACATCTATACTACCAACTATATGCATAGTTGTTACTACCTTATAGAGCTGTAAACCCCAACCCCAACCCTTGGGTTAACCCCAACCCTAGGGTTAACCCCAACCCTGGGATTCATGCGGGGTTGACGTTGAGCCGCGTGAGGTATGGGGTTGGGTTGGGGTTGGATTGAAAAAGTTAGTTCGGGGTCGGGGTTTTATAAGACAGCTTATTATATTAAAAATATCATCATGAAATTAAAAATACTACTTAATACCTCACTTAAAATTCGTTAAAAACATCACAATACAGAGAAAAGTAATTTCAGTAGCTTAAATCTAAAGAATTTCTCATTTTTTAGCCATTCTGCGACAAGATTTAAATTCAGGGTTGGGTTGGGGTTCAAATTTCTTTGTTCCTTTGGGTTTGGGGTTAGGAAATATGGTCAGTTTGCAATTCAGGGTTGGGTTGGGGTTGGTAAAAATCCTTTAAAAAATGGCGGATGGGGTTGGGGTTCAAAAAAGTCGACCCAATTTACAGCTCTACTACTTTACAAGTAGAACCACATATAATATTGTATGTGTATCAACCACAATGCATTAACCCGTCGCAACTCAAAAGCAATCAGCCTATGCTAGCGTAAGCTAACCCGGGTGAACTATTCATTACGCCTCTATAGTATCTAATTTGTAATCCCATTATAAGAAACAATATCTTCGTATAGGTCATCGTAAGCTTTACGACGATGATCACTGGTACGCTCCCTTCGACTTAATTCTTTCATCACCGTTTGCCAATCCGCAATTCTTTTAATGACGAAAAATTCTTCCTTAGTTATAGCTCTTCCACGCCCATTACTCAATTCATAAAACCCGGATTCTATATCAACCAACCAGTAAAGATCGCTTTCCAATGGGGAAGCGAGAGATATCTCGTGGTAACAGTCAAACTGGACATAAATTTTATCCATGTTACTGTTGCACTGGAGAAAGGAAATAAATAAATTATCATTATAGCCGCCAGTTAGTTGCAAAACTAAATTATTCGGGCGAATTTGCTTAAAAGAGATATCGCTTAAATCGTTACAAGTGACAAACCCCAAAATTAACAAGTCTAGCTCGAAAATATCTTCGGCGCTACCTCCGATAAACGTCACGGATGAATCGCAATCTACTTTCATTGTTTTTACACTCTTTGGAAGCCAGCTAATATTAAAATCTTTACGCCCCGTAATTTCCAAGTGAGTCAAATTAGTACAATGTTTAAAAAATGACAAAAAATTATAACTGTTGCATGAAAGTGCACTGAGGTAGTTCAAATTTGGCAAATTGACTGAGTGGTTTGCAACTATGTTAGCACTGTAACTCTGGCGTATGGCAATTTTCTCAATTGTGGGGGGCAAAACAGAAATGTCTAAAATATCCGTTGCATCTTTATATAAAACATGTTTTATCCGAATAGAAACTTTTCCGGAAAACCGGGCTGCACAATTCAATTTTAGGTAATTCACCGATGATTTTGATTTGTTCGTATTTACGAAAAACATGTTTGATAATTCTAATCTCTCCAAATTAAAAACTTCCTTCCCCCAATCAAATATTCGGGTGCCTCTATTACAACCGACTATTTTCACATATTTAGCTTCAGTGAAATCTACGAAGTCATTTATTTTTGAAGCAATACTTCCCCCGAGAAAAAAATTAACGTTTTGCAGAAGCATTTTTATGGGAGTAATCTTTCGGATTTTCAAATTACTGGCAATGCGAACAGAACAAAACTCTAGAACGAGAATTTTAACTGAATGTAATTTTTCAAACGGAATCATTTGAGCAGTTGTAATCTTCCCGCAGTTTAATGCATCTCCTTGAACAAACAGCTCGGTCAAGTTGGACGTAAGTGGTAAGTATAATGGTGTACTCAACCATAAGTCTTGATCAAATTTTATACTTCGAATGCATTTTCCGAACTTCGAAAAAAATGTTTTCAGCTCACCGTGTGGAAATTTTTCAGTAAAGTGGAAATTTGCAAACTGTAGATCAGGTAGCGATGAATATTTTGAAATGTTCAGGAGCATTTTGGGTCTAAAAGAAGAAGTGAACAAAATATCGGACTCTCTTTTTAAATGTGACTCTGCAACGTGGTTCCAGCTCCGGCAAACAAATCTGCACTTCTTTATCTCGTTTAGAGACAAAAATTTGAACGTGGTACTCAGCACCTTTAACAAACCAAAAAAAATGAATTTTTTATTTATTTATGATCTATATACCTACCTAGATACTCATACGCTTACACGTTCTATCTCAATGGCGTGTAACGTTTCAGAATATAATGACCAATTAAAGTTTTCATCGCTTCAGCAGTAAAAAAGCAAACACATACGCGCATAATTTTGCACTGTGCGATGTGAATTAGTGAGAAAATATTATAATAAATGTTATAGTGGGAAAAAATTAAGAATTGCGGCAGTTAATCACCTACAAGTAAATAACCCAAACAAATTATACTGCAAATATTAAAAAAATGTTTTCAAGTTAACATAATATGTATTTAATAAAAGTGTTTAATTTTTAAGTAGTATTTAGCAGGGGAATCCTGTCACCTCATTTTAAGCTGTTTCATCTTACATACTACGTTGTGCTATAGACAGTGCTGATTAACTGATTTACACCTTTTTGGTTTCAAACATAATAAGTTTGAAGTGTTTTATTGAAAAACATTATTCTGTTAAGCCCCACCCTTTAAAATCGGTTTTCGATAGTAATAACTTAACCTGGGCTTCTTTAAACGATAAAACAATTTGCAATAGAGAATGACATTATGAACAAATTATGAACTTACCGTGTGGTTTCCCAAAACTTTGAGAACTAAATGGTCCCATTGTTCGTCAATTTCACCGGAAGTAGATTTAGTGGATTCGTTAGCCAAAGATCCTAACACAATAGTAAACATATTAAATTCATATTTAAAGTGTAGAAGAATCGGTGTCTTGGAAATGGTATATTGTGACATTGACACGAATGGGGTAAGGCTTAGTGATTTGACTGCTGTCAATGTTATGAATATAATATATACAATTACGGTAAAATAAATCAACCACAACACCGCCATTTTCAATTTGTGAAAGTTGAGTTTGAGAGATTATAAGTTAATAATTTTAATTATGAACTATGTGCGTGTTACCAAAATAATCCATATGACTCTTTTGTTTCTTTCTCAGCATCATTACTGTAGTCTCCACTTCTTCGGGAGCTCTTGACAATAAAACAAGAAAAACCAACGCCTGCTTTTCTTTCTAAAAATTTGGCCAGTAAAAACATTAGCAAGTTAGTGAGATTTATAAGGTATTTGTATTGATTGTGTATTGATTAATCAAATCGTAATAATTTCTTACTTTCGACAAGTTATGATGGAAATGTCTTTTCATTTTATCCATCCAGTTTCCTTCTAAATTCCAGACTTTGTCATGATCTTCATAAACATCCCAGGATGGGTCGTTTATTTTTCCGTCCGTATATCTCTTTTCAGTCAGACAATCGATGACAACGTTCCAATCCTTGCAGACTAGTTTACAATTTTTGATATCGTCAACGTTCAAAAACAAAAATATTCTATTCAAAATCTACATAGGAATAGATAAATTAAATATTATGAAGAAAAATGCAGGATATTTAATGATTTAATTCCATATTATGCAATGTAATGTGAAATATATATTTGCACCACTGAATTGAAGTGACAAAACGAAAAGATGTACCTTAGGATTGCAAATCGGAAATAAACTACTCCGGAATATTTCAATGATTTTTTTGCCGAGTGCAACATCTTTAGTTTGGATGATTTCCAAAATCGCTTCTCGTGCTTCTAGGGTTAGCCCTGTTAATGCCTGTTAAATTGAGTTAAATTGAGTTAAATTGAGTATCAAAATTACATGTTACGTTCTATTTAAAATAAATAGTGAGCAAGCTACATACTACCTAACATTTATACGGAAATAATTAAATGTCCAAATGATGAGCAAACATACATTCAAACTGAACTAGGTATTTTAGCAGATAGAGATGCTGACACTGTGACAGTTAGCAGTGCATAATACATTTTAAAATCGGAAGAGGATCAAAATCAAGGACGTACCGAGAGGAGAGGGAAATGTGGGCACGTGCCCCCCTCCAAATTCCGGGAAAAAGGCAAAAAATGTCTTAATAATAGCAAAAAAGCACAAAACCTTTCGCGCTACGCGTGAATTTAGTGTATTTTTGGCTTATTTGAAGCTAAATTTGCTAAAAAAATATATCAGACTTTTTTGCACTAAATTTATTGTGTGGCACCACCAAATAGAAATCCTGGCTACGCCATTGAAATAGGATTATTACATGGTAAATCGTCACTTAGTAGTATGTGTTTGTATAATATTATTAGCTTAAGTGAAATATTTAAACCAACTTTTTTAACGTTTTCAATTTCAGTGATAATCTCTTTTATTGGAACGAAATATCAACAAATTGCATTAAACTTAAACTTCCTATCTAATAATATCAAAAATTTGCCCTAATAACTATGATTGCTTTGCAAGTATGAAACAGTGCACGCCAGAATTGTTTAGTATGGCCGTTCTAGTAAATATGTAAACAATCGTATTCGTAATATTCAATCTATATAAGAAAATGATTAATGTTTATTATGAATTCTGATCATGAACATACACAGTAAAAATATATTCGTTCTTCCATTTTTACGATTTCATTGTTTTTGGTTTTATGTGATAATTTTTTAATTCATTGATTTATAAATGTGTTTATTCAATCAAACTCACAATACAAAGCTGAAATAGAGCATTGTAAATGCGAAGAAATAAACGACAAAAAGTCACAGGTGACAGTCAAATAGGAAATATAGTTGAATAAGTGATAAGTAAGTTGTTTATGAATATAGCTTAACATAATGTATAATATGTAAAACTTACGATTTTGCGACACTCAATGTCAGTTAAAAGTCCAACTTTGTACAAGTGGTATACAATGTTGTCTATTTCAGCAAAGCTACTTTCAATGTATGTATTATTTGTAATATCCATCTTCAAATTAATAGGAACTTAGGTATATTTGTTAATTGTATTGTTGCAATTTCACTTCAGAAGAAATCACCGACGAATAATTTTATGACAATGTTTAAGACAAGCGGCTATCTACTACTCAGTTTTTAGCCATACACGGGGTTTTGGAAAGTCAAGTCTCCCGAATATTCTGCTAACTGTATCGATTGTCCGATTCTGTCATCCGAATGACCAAATAAATTTTCCGAGTGTTTCCTATTTTTACACTGGCAATTCATATTATATACATCATGCAAACATAATACAATATTCTATTCTCCATTTGACTTTTCCGATATTTAGTTTCAAGGTTATACATGAAGTTCTCCCGTCCCTATGAACTAATTGCTTTTCGGGGAATGCTGATTCACATTACACTATGTGTAAAAACCCGCTTACAACCATATACATAGCTACAACAATTAAGATTTGCAATTTGTCGTTTAATAACAAAAGAATTATATTTTTATTCTTAAAATTGTGTTTATTATTTTAACCCTTGAGTCACAGAAGAAGTCATCTTTCAAAAAACCAGAATTCTAAATAGGTTGTAACTGTAACAAACAAACATTTCCCAAATAAGGACTTTTTACTTTTTAAATGTAATTGATTTTTCAAAAAAAAATTGCTATCCACGAGACCATCGCCAGAATTCTGGGTAGTTACGGCTCGCTTACATTACAATTTTTCTAGTTACTTTTTCACTTGCGATAACGAAGATTGTTATCATACATAT
>JABASD010004177.1:0-16532 GCA_019776165.1 Pogonognathellus flavescens
TAAATGTTCGTTTTGTCCAAAAACATATCCGCTGTTGTATGTTGCACGCCGACACGAGAAAAAATTTCACTCCAACGGCGAAAAGACTTTAGCCGAGGTAAGTGATGCAGGCAAAAAGAAAAAGAAAAATCCGCGAAATAAGACGCCGTTGAAATGTTCGTTTTGTGCAAAGACATATCGACGATCGTTTAATGCACGCCGACATGAAAAAAATGTTCACGGCAGGGGCGAAACGACTTTAACCGAGGTAAACAATGCCATCAAAAATAATAACAAAAAGGAAAATCAAGAAAATGAGACCCCCTTTAAACGTTCTCAGGACTTTGCTCAATTGAAAATTAATGAAAAGTCCATCCAACAACCAACCAACACAAAGAGTAGTAAATCGTGTTTGGAAAGTAACTCTTTGAGTAATGACCCAGGACCATCAACATCAACACGCATTGCCACTGAGAAAGCTAGGAGTGTTAAACAGAAAAATGAATCTCCTCTCAGCGAATCTTCCATTCTGACTGTCAAATTAGTTGATGATGAAAAGAAGACACATAAAAATATTACAAAGAATTTCAAAAGTTCTAAGTGCGATGAAGTTCACGACAGTAGCGAAAAGACTTTAGCGGAGGTGGGTAAAGCAGACAAAAACAAGAAGAAAAATGAGACCCCCTTTAAATGCTCGCAGGACATTGCTCAATTGAAAACGAATCAAAAGTCAATCCCACAACCAACCGACACAAAGAGTCGTAAATCGTGTTTGAAAAGTAACTCTTTAAGTAATGACCCAGGACCGTCAATTTCAACAATCGTTGTCACTGGGAAAGTTGGTAGTGTTAAACAAAAAAATAAATCTCCGCTCAGCGAATCTTCCATTCTGACTTTGGAATTAGTTGATGATGAAAAGAAGACACAGAAAAATACTACAAAGAATTTCAAAAGTTCTAAGTGCGATAAAGTTCACGACAGAGGCGAAAAGACTTTAGCGGAGATGGGTAAAGCAGACCAAAACAAGAAGGAAAATCCAAAAAATGAGACCCCCTTTAAATGTTCGCAGGACATTGCTCAATTGAGAACGAATCAAAAGTCAATCCCACAACCAACCGACACAAACAGTCGTAAATCGTGTTTGAGAAGTAAATCTTTAAGTAATGACCCCGGACCGTCAACTTCAACAATCAGTGCCACTGGGAAGGCTGGGAGCACTACACAGAAAAAGAAACCTCCGCTCAGCGAATCTTCCCTTCGGACTGTCAAATTAGTTGATGATGAAAAGAAGACACATAAAAATACAAAAAAGAATGTCAAAATTTCCAAGGGCGATAAAGTTCACGAAAAGACTTTAGCCGAGGTGGATGTTGCTAGACCAAATGAAGAAAAAAAGTCAAAGGAGACCTCCTTTCAATGTTCGCAGTGCGAAATGTCTTTCACGCAGTCAGCCAGTTTGAAGTGGCACAAAGTGCTTCATATCCGAGATGATTGGTCCGATTGAAATATTTTACGTCAGGTTCCTATTTTCTATCACGTAATTCTGCTCAAAGTAAACGCAATTATTATGAAAAACTGTATTTTATATATTTTTACCAACAAAAAGCTAAAGATGTATTTAAAATAACGCTAAAATAACATAATCCTATAAAGATACAAAAATGGTGGATAATATTTATTTATGCTAGTTGACTCGTTAACTCAAATGTATTATTTTCAAATACCAAAACCTTGCTACAAATACAATTTTTGAGAAGAAAGAATAATTTGTTTTCAATTGAAATTAACTTTGCACTTTGTAGTATTATTCAGTTTAAATTCATTTGTACTACAATAACAATGATTATTTGTCCAGTGTGTAGTGTTAGTAAATTAGTTTCACAGTTCTAACTATAAAGTCTGTCTTGAGCTAGCTGTCATAAAAATGTATTTCACTGTTCACTATGTAAACTATGAACTATAAATTAATCAACTATTCTAATAAGGTAAAAAAATCGGTTTGTTCTTTCCATAGCTATAGGGGATAATGAATTGGTGCGACAAAAAATTAATTGTAGACAAAGTTAACTGTATTCATGGACAATGTTTTATTTAAATTGGCCCATAATTTTAAAAAAAGGCAAAAATAAAATCAAGCGTGACTATTAATGTAAATATGGGAGAGAACTGATTTACTGTATTTATTGTTCACTGTTTTTAATGATCTCATTATTGCCATTATTTTTTGCTTGTTCATCAACATGCAATGTTCGATCCACATATTTTACTATACTCCATGATTGTTCTTCCGCTTCACCAAAAATTACATAGAAAATTACATCCGCCATGTAAATCGCCGCCGCAATGAAAAAAACATACTGCCAGTTTTGCAGCGACGGCTAAGGGAAAAGTAATAATTTATAATTAAACAGAACCTCTTAATTATTATGCATTATCAGTAAAGAATATAATGTAGCATTAAATGAAAATGACTGAAGGATAAAAATGTTATACATCATTTTTGAGGAGAACACCCGCAACATAGGGTGCCAAGAAACCACTGAAATTGACGATCGTATTTGCAAATCCGAATATAACTCCTGCGTGTTGTGGAGAAATATCAATGTGGTTAACTATGACCCCTCCATAAATTGATCCCTCTATCCCAACCGCTAGTGTCAGCAAAGCCACTGTAGTTGTCGCATCACACCCCGAATACGAAGCTCCAATTAGTGAAGAAATATCAATGTGGTTAACTATGACCCCTCCATAAATTGATCCCTCTATCCCAACCGCTAGTGTCAGCAAAGCCACTGTAGTTGTCGCATCACACCCCGAATACGAAGCTCCAATTAAAGCTAAAGCAGATCCTATATGAGCTATTTTTTGCAAAAAAAAATCACAAAAATTCTATCAGTAATATGAAAATACTAGTTTTTTGAAATAATTACTCGTATTTATAATTTACTGACTACTGACAAGTGTCAACTGCTCAACGTTAATTAATTTGTCTTACCAAAAGAAGTGAACAATTTTCGAACTGTAACAAGAGGCAGTAACTTTTTTCCAATGATTTGATCTGCAATTTGAGCCAGGACAATTCCAACCACCCACATTATTAGATGAGGCTGATAATAATTTGCACAAACAATTAATATTAAATGGCAATAACAATTTCCAGTTTATTTGAGTGTAATTAAATATTCATTTCTCTCCGAGAAACCTTACCATTGCCGATAACCAACTGTTCTGTTTAAGAAAATTAAAACAAACAATTTTGTAAGCCAGGCATATTGCATGCAATATATTTATTTAAGTAATGTTTAAAATCTAGTACCACGAACGTTTTTAATATCAAAGTGTAAAACCGTTTTTAGAAAGGTAGGCATCAAAGCTAATAGCTGCGAATTGAAAGTAATTGATTTTTAATCATATTATTATTGGATAACAAATTTTTTCTTCAAACGAGAAATGTTATTTTTAAAATGCACTTACTGTGTATCTGAAAAAAAATTAAAATTTTATAGTCTAAAAGTTTATAAGACAATTTACTTTAAACACAATAATTGAATATGTATTACAATCCCCACGCATGTCCAAAACAGGAAACAACAATTGCGTACACCGGTTTAGATGTCAAAATACTTTTCCAAGGAACGCGAACCTTTATCTAACAAATATTTTTAACCCGTTAATTTAAATCGTTATATTTCTAAAAGAAATGATATAATTATAATTACAACAAATGATCACCTTTGACTGAGAAGACCGAGTTCCTAAGGCTGTCTCAATGAACGTTAATTCTGCGATGGATATTTTTGGATGTTGTGATGGAGTGTCGCTCACCATGAGACTCCAGAAAACAAACCATACCAATGTGATTGCTCCTGTGACATAAAACACAGACGGCCATCCCCCCATTACTCCCGCATCAATCAAATACCCACCCATCACCATTGTCATCGCTGTTCCAAATTGAGCTCCTAAAATAAAAATAAATAAAAACCGAGTAAGCAGGCATTTTAACTAAGTACATATTTACAAAATAAGAATTCGTGTTTTCTTCGAGACTATCGATATTCGCCCAATTTTTATTTTTAAGCTCATTCAAATTATTTCAAGCATTTTATTTTCAATTCATGAAGGGCAGGGCAATATTAGAGGGCGGCACAACAACGGCCCTTGTCCCCATTAATAAATCTCATCTTAGCCTTTGGTAATCAACGGCATTAAATATTGAGCACTATTCTGGTTACTGGTTATTACACATCCTATTGTTCGTGTTGACTTACTAAGGCATATCACAAACCAAAAAAGTCGCTTTTAAGCGCATTGCAACTTTTTGTTCTGTGAAGGCATATCAAATCATTAAAATTAATTACAAATTAATATACATATGCTTAAAAATGTTGATTCTGTCTGTAAAATGAGAATGTAATGAATATCTAACCTGCATAGATAATGCTTGCCAACTGGCTTCTTTCACTTGGAGCAGCCCACGACGACAACATTGTGTGCATCGCCGGAAAACCCACTCCCTGTAGAAATTAAAGAGCAAACTTTTTACTCAAATTTCAATGTTTTTTATTAAAGACTTAAAAAATACGCCACTGTGATACGGCAACTCATTTTCTGAAAAAACTTCAGTTGATTTCTTATTACATATTCACCTCAACTTTAATATGAGATAATTGTGGCATTTCATTTTGAAGCATTATTCAAAATGTAATAAGAATAAGCTTTGAGTTGATCTGATACCTCTCCGAGACCTTGAACCATTCGCACAAAAATTAACGCTCCTTTGCTTGATCTTGCTGCTACAGGGGTTAAAAGTGTAAAAATCCCTGTAATCATAAGTCCTATTCCCAAAGGCCATTTTCCTCCAAAGCGTTTTGCTAAAAGCCCTCCCGGTATTTGCATAACAATGTACCCCCAGAAAAATGCTCCTAAAATTAAACCTTGCTCTGCAGCATCCCTTCAAAAGAAAAAAATTTCGGGAAATTAAAATTAAAGTTAACAATAATTATAAATTGGATTAAAAAATAAGATTTTTCCAACCAGTTAAACTCTCCTGTGTACTCAACCGAGTCTTGAATTGGTATTTTTGACATTTCACCATCCATAAGACTCTCATTGAGGCGATTTAAAGGATTCAAATGTGGGCATCCATCAACCGTGCTCAAATTTGTACTGTCTTTTGAAACTGCACTGTTAGTTCTATTTACCATTGCGACGATTGCCAAAGACAAATTGAATCTCATTGCGTACGACATTGCAAATGACCAGAAACCCAACACTGCCAATGTGTGTCGTGTACCCCATCCTGAAAAGTACACCCAACCGTAAACTTGAATTAATTATGAATTATCTGATTTTTATACAAGACAAACATTAATTTTTATCCAGTCTGAATTACATTGATCTAGCAAAATATTACAAATGATATAAATTATGCTACATTTGAAAGAACATTGAAATTTGCTTAATATTATTACTATCTATTACAAAACTGTAGGACACAATTAGGTATTTCTCATTTTTAACGGTATTCCTTACAATCGAAAATGATACGCATGAAACAATACCTGCTGGTTTTCTAACAAGAACATTTCCAGTTTGCAGGTCCAATTTTTCAGGTTCCATTCTAAAGTGTAGTAAATTATGCTTCAAATGACGTTTAATTTAATTGAAATAAAATTGAAGTTTGAAATATTTCTTTTTGATTTTTTATACATAAAAACTTTTCGCTTTCAATTAAATCGTGAACAAGTTGATAATAAATTTTTACTCTTGTGAATGTCAGGTGCACAATCGTGAATAAGTTTATTTCGTTTTGCTCTACTGAGACTTGTTTTAAATTGCAAATATACCGAGAATTATATAATTGGCTCGTGCCAATAAATACGCAACCACGATTAAATGTTTAAATTCTAATGTAATAAAGATTATTCTGGGAGTTGAATGAAACTAGATATCCTATTTATGTAACATCATTTTTGATACTGGCAATAAGTGTAAATTATACACCAAATAAGTAATTCATTGTTGCAAACAGTTGTATCTCTTTTGCAGCGTCACCGAGTCACCACTACCACGTGTGGGGTCAATACAGTCACACCAGGCTCCTTGTTGTTTCTTTTCAAACTAATTTAAGCTGGATAAACGAAAATGGGTTCAAACGAATTTCACCGTCTAATTAGAATAATTCCGTAGTGTAGGTAGTAGGTAATGCATTTTTGAATTGAATTGGTTAATGATTATTATTATTACTCTAATACGTTCTATTTTTATTTTAGAATGCATAATGGGCAATTATAAATGCACGCTACAATTATTTTTCGACTTTGTTCCACATCAAAATATAAAAAATCCATTGAAATAACCATGTTTACCTTTTATACAAAACATTCTCTTTCTTTCTTTGCTTTGCATTCTCTCAAAGCATTCTCTCTCTTTCTTCGTACATTCGCATTATATCTGCATAATTGTTTGCCGTGCATGGTGGCCTAAAAAAGTATATGTGCTTAGAAACATTAAATTATGAAAGTATAATTTAATAATGACCGTGTTTTTGACACCCACGCAGCCTGCATAATAAATGACATAATCGTTCTGCACAACAAAAATCAGAAATAGTATTAAGTAGGCATTGTTATTTTTATTTTGACTTAAATTGACGAAAGTATACTTCACAAAAGATCATGTACATGATTCTGAAAAAAACAATAATTAACGATGAATTGAACGCATCTTCGTGGGAACACGCATAAAAATGCATGTGAGTAAAGTGAAAGGACTGCCTGTCCATATCATCGCACAATATTAATAAAATAGGTCAATCGTAGTAGGGAACGTAATATACTAAAATATAAATTTTCGGTGAACATTATGAGATGCCTTCTATACAAACTTTAAATAATACTATATCACCTTCAAATATTGTCATCTTCATATTATGATTTTACAGTTAAACATTTTATACATTAAGATAAATAATTGTTTGCCGAGTTTGCCGTATGTATAATGTATACACAAACACGTGACAAAGATAAAACCTTATCAGTCATTCTATAATTAATTATAATAAACCATTGTAAATAAATGTAGAGCAGTAGCAAAGTAAAACTGGACAGAATGTGAATAGAAAATTACAGGCAATCTAATTTGTCGCATTGCACACCAATTTGTCCAAAATAATCAAATTTGTCGCATGGTACCCCAACTTGCCCAAAACAATAGAATTTGTCCCATGATACCCCAAATGGGTTAAAATAATCGATTTGGTCGCATTTTCCACAATGTTTCAAAAATAAAAGAATTTAAAATGCCAAACTAAATCAAGCTCAACAGGGTCCTTGTTTTTCGCCGATGGGCCCCAGCCAGTTTGATCAATTGTAGATTGATTGTGAGTCCTCATTTATTGTTCACAAGATATTGGACACAAATAGATAGATCGACACATAGACATACAGACTAAAAGCATACAGTAGCTTTGCTATTGAAAAAAGAATGATCAATGGCATTTATCTTAATCTCTGTCTGCACTACACATGATTCTGCGCTTCAACTTCAAAAACTCTGTGTAAATTGTGAATCTTACAGTTACAATATATAATAATTTCATCTGCTTTCTGAAAAGTTTTTTTGTATAACCACGAGCAAAATGAAATATATTTTCTTATTATTTTATTTGTTGGAGAATTTGAGTATGGTTTTCCCTTCAAAAATTTTGTTCCTCTTCCCTGTAGCTACAGTGAGCGAGTCAAATTTTTACGTTCCAATGATGAACAAGTTGGTGGAAAATGGACATTCCGTGACTGCAGTAACTTCAAACCCAACAAACGCCATGGCATCAAATATAATTCAAATCGTTCCTTTCAAAAACCAAGAAATTTTCGAAAAATTTGAAAATCCTTTTAAAATGGTTGACGACGGTGAAGATTTATCTATTACATTTTTTGACATGGATGCTTTCGTGAATTTTTGCGACAGAGTCTTCGAAAACGAAGATTTCCAAGATAAAGTAATGAAAAAGGAATTCGATTTAATTATTACTCCTGCCATGGTTCATCAATGTTATTTCGGTCTGGCCACAAAATTCAATGCCAGTCTAATTATTGCAAGCTCTCTACCGACACCTAACTACCTTGTTGCTCCATTAGGAAATTATTTTCCTCCTTCATTTGTGCCATACCCAACGCTACTCTATTCTAATCATATGACATTTCCCCAGAGGGTTAGAAATTTCCTTATTGACCTTATGCTACAATTTGCCTCAGAGTTTTCGTACAATTCAAAATTTGAAAAAGTATACAGAAAGTATTTGCCAAACGGATCCGACTTACCCGGCGTAGCAGAAATTAGACAAAATATTAGCCTTGTTCTCGTCAACAGTTTTTATTTGTTAAATTACCATCGACCAACGCTACCAGATTTTGTTGAAGTTGGTGGACTTCATTGCAAATCATCCCCTAGTCCCCTACCAACTGACATTGAACAGTTTGTGTCGCAATCTCCGGAGAAGGGATTTGTGTATTTCAATTTTGGTACAGTTGTCCAAGCCAAATATTTGCCCAAGAGGATCACAGACATGTTTTGCTCAGTTTTTAAACAGATGAAACTTCGAGTCTTGTGGAAATGGGAAGGAGATGTTAAAATTCTTAATTGCTTGTCCAATGATATCAAAATTCTTAAATGGATGCCACAACAAGATATTTTAGGTAATTACAACAACTAACACTTTCCTTTTGAGAAAATACACAATTTTCCAATTATATATTTAATAAATGATCAATTAAATAATTCAACATGTTTTTGTTCCACATACATTTTAATAAATTGCAGCTCACCCAAACATCAAAGCTTTCATTACACACGGAGGAGTATTCGGCATGCAAGAAACTGTATATCATGGAGTTCCGGCTTTAGCCTTTCCATTCTTCTTTGACCAATTCACAAATGTCAAACAAGCCGTTCAATTAGGTTTTGCTACTTCATTGGACATTTATAACTTGGACAAAGAGCAACTAGCGAGTGGAATCAAAGAAATACTCACAAATCAAACGTAATTATTTGCGATTTTTTTTAAATTAATTCTTTAAATTAAAGTGACACGTTTTGACTGCAATAAAATATTTATTTCGATTGCAGGTACAAAGAGCGGGCCATTTTTATGTCAAAAATATTCAAGGATCAAGAACAATCACCTTTAGCGAGAGCAATTTACTGGATCGAGTATACTTTGCGTCATAAAGGTGCTCCACATTTAAGAGCCGGAGCCAGGAAGCTTAATTGGCTCCAACTACATTCACTGGATGTAATATTTTGTGTATCAACAACTCTGATGGTCTTTGCAGTCATTTTTGCAATTATTATCATTCAAATGTTTCGATTTATATATCGAATTGTTTTTAATCGGAAAGTTTCTATAATAAAAAAGAAAAAGAATTAGAGAAAGTACAGTGGTGAATATACTTCTATTCTTACTGTATGATGAGCAATAAATATTAATAGCGAAATTGAAATCAGTGACAAAACAGAAATAGACAATATACATTACACTGGTACTACTACCTTTACGTGTGTTCATTTGGTTCCCTATAGATGAGAAGTGTCCATTTGGTTCCCTATACATTAAACGTGTTCGTTTGGGAACGAACAATTACATTACATACAATAGTAGTAAGATTATCCAAGTAGTATTCGTCCTGAATGTCTTGCCTTGGTCAACGATACTGTACAGGATGTAATATTAAGCAATCCGTCAACAATTCTGTTTGCATTTCAGATTTACATAACTAATCGTATTAATGGCTTATTTGGAAATAGGAGTAATGAAGAAACAAAATTGTTTACATATAGGTATAGACATAGATACTGTATTATGTGTATACAATGCATTCATAACAAAGGAACAGCCATTAAATGTATGCAGGTAAATATAATGTACTATTTAATAACTTGAGACTTTTATTGATCTTTCTACAAATACATTTTTACGTCTGTTTTAATGTTTACATCCGAAGTTTTTGCAGCATTGCGGTTGCAAATTTACTGTTTCTTTTATTTAATTAATTAATAAGGGTAATTTGATTGACAAGACAAACAATACGAACGTCTACGACGCAATTGTTGTGGCTTTAACCTAGAATCACAACCTAAATTCTTTTTATGCTGTGCATATTGTGATATATTCACGAGCATACACGAACATAAAGTGCAGGGTATGTAATAATTAATAATTAAACCCCCCTCTGGAGCCTAACCTAAGACTATATAAAAATATCCATAACACACATATGAGAGAGATTTATTTGCGCATTTAATGAATTTTTTTAATTTTTTTGACCGTATTACGCAGTCAGTAAATCTAGGAATCTCTGAACAATCAATCGAACAATGCATCTATTGGAAAGACAGGGGACTGCTTTGTATACAAAAGCTTGGGCAGACTCAAACTCTAAGGATTATGGCCTATCAACCATTATTTCACTAAAACAATTCATATTTCACTTGAAACAAACATGCTAACTTGAAAATCCTAAACTAGAAGGAATACTCAGAATAAAATGTATAATTCTAGAGTTACAAAAAGCTGAACACCTACATTACATTCGTTGGATTGAATTTGCCGATTATGTACCATGTATTTTCAATGCAGTAGTTAGTGAGGTGGAAGTGGATGGCCTTCAAAACTGCATACCATTTGTGCTGGTTTCGACTCTTTCTCAGTTCGTTCTGCATTAGGCGGTACTCTTCAGCGTTTAAACGTTTCCAGTGCGAGGACACTGCTTGCTTGAACTTTTCATCGCTATGCTCCAAACTTTCTTCAATATCTTCATCTTGTGCCATATATCCATAATCCATACGGTAAATTAAAACTTGGCCCCACTGATTGAGGAAGAAGATGAATAGGAGCAACGGGTCTAACGGGTGCAAAAGAATCTGCCACAGGATTTGTTGAGACACTGCTGCCCGATATATTTAAAATTTTCGGAGTTTTTGCAGATTTTGCGAAATTTGCAATTATCAAAAAAGTTCGAAAATCAACCTTCATCATGTATTACAAGTAGGTACATAATGTACGCATATTTAAATAAATGATGGGAAATATTTTGTTAATGATCCTTATAGCTGTCAATCAATGTGTTAGCTTTTGTACAGACTCAGTATAGGTATTTTGTATGGTTAATTTTTTTTATGTTATCACTATTTTACAGCTCAAAAACTCCTAAGTGTAATTTTAATAACATAAGTAAGTAGGTATACCTCAACATTTCTTCACGAATTGTGTTGCATATTCATAGATACTCAAAGAAAATTGATGGTAGTGTTTGCCAACCCTTCTGTCATCCGTCAAAACCTATACAACTACTTACTTATTTATTTTGTTTGATACTCCGTACCGTACTTCATACTTTTAGACGGTTTTTAGTAGTATAATGTCAAAATTGTTTATGCATGTAAATGAAGATTCCATTATGGAGCCTATAGTCTATTGGGCTCCCACCACACGTAGGTAGATTTTCCGGTTTTGGAATAATATATTGTATTGATTGCCGGAGTAGCGAAACTTCTTGAAACCAAGTTTACCACGCTACAACACTTTTCGTTTGACATTATATTATTTGATTATTATGGTTAATGCTCTGGGCATTACGCTCTCTCAATCGGCCGCAAATTTTGTCATTGTTGAAGCCTCCCATACGATTCAATTCACCCCCCCCATTACAAATTTCAAGATATCCCCTTGTGGTTGGGGCTCTCTGCTATTTTTCAGCGACACCGGCAAGCAAATAGTAATTTTCTTAATTTCATATTGGGTTTCATTAAGCGACTCTATTCTATATTGTAGCTTTAAATTTTTTGAAAGACAATGTCATTTATTCTAAGGGAAATTAAAGCACATCCAATTTAAGTCGTCATTTCACTTAAAACCTAATCATAATAATATTTGGAGTTTCGCCACTATAGCTATGTTAATTGTTACAGCCTGTTTACTTACGTCTTGTCTTTGTGTTCGTTATAGGTGGTGTGTGTTTGTTAAGAACCGTGTTGACTTTTGGTATTGCAGAAATACATTGTAAACACAATGAATACCTAATACTGTCAACTGTTCTAACTGTTGGTATAGTTCTATAGTTGTTACACTGTTATTAGGGCACTCATTGTGTTTTATGGATAGTTTGACATGTTCTACATTTACAAATACAAAGTGGCTGAAAAGATGCAAATAAACTGGCAAACAGACTAAACAAGTAGCGTCAGGGTTTGACTAGAGTCATTAGGGTATTGTAATCAGTATTATTTATTGTTGGTTGATTTGAATTTGAATTCTTACTTTTTTCAATACGAAGCATTATTGAATTGTTGAGAGTTCAATTCATCAATACAAACAGCATTGTTGGTATTGTACCCCAATTTGTCTAAAATATTCGAATTTGGCACATTGCACCACTATTTGGCCAAATAATCGAATTTGGCCCATTGCATCACTATTTGTCCAAAATTATCAAATTGGTTGCATTGTGTACCACTATTTGTACCATGTCATTTGTCCAAAATAATCGAAACCAGAGTCAATCAGACAGACCACAGACGGATAAATCTTTCTTTTATATTGAAGACATGTCTCATTTTACCCCAAAAAGGGGTTGTGGGACAAATAGTATTGATTAAAAGTTGTTCCTTTTGGAGTGAGTTATCGATTACCTGGATCATATGATAAGGGAATAATAAAGGGAACCCCAAATAAAACTGGGCGGACCTTTATGGTTCACTCGATATCGTGTCACGGAAAAGACGGAAATAGAGACATACAGACAGACGGATTGAACGTTCTTCCAAAGTAGCTAACTAAGCTGACGCTACTTAATAATGACTATTTCCGTCGTCGTCTTAACAAAGGCGTACCCAGGATCCCAACTTGGTAGTGCACAAAATGACTTGCTCTACTTATTAATACCTACTGGATTTTTGTATCTTGTAAAAATTTGTAAAATATGAGAAATATCGATAGTGTAAGTTTGGAATATTTGCGTTTAGTGGGGGGGGGGGGTGCTTGCTTGCCGTGCCCCCCATCGGCACACCCATGAGTAGGAAACATCATAAAATAATACATGCATAATGATTTTGAAGTAGTAGTACTATTAGACAAAAATTAGGTAGGCATCGGCTTCAAAAAAATTCCTTCCGTTTAAAAGGTCCGTTGCCCATATAACTATTATTACAATACTCTTCCCATCCTCGTCTCTGTCAAAAGTCACATTATTGACTTGATTTGATATTTAGAACAAACAAATCAAGGATTTTACGACGAAAAATTGTGACATTTACATAATTACAAATGACAAAAATGTCAATCAAACGAATTTCAAATTTAATTGCTGATGAAGCAGATATGGTGAGTTAAGAAAAGTATTTATAGATGCACCAGACCCACAAAAATGGCATTTTGATTTATTTCTTGGAATAGTTAATGTTGTAAAGACATCCTGAAAAAATGCCTTTATTTACAACGTACCAAAGAAAAATGTGGAGTTGGCTCTCCTATTTAACTGTTTGTCGCTTTTACATCGAATTAGATTCTTCGGGTAATTATGTCATAAAGAATTCAAGCCGAGCTCGAATTATATTTTATTATGCTCTGTGGCTTAACACCTTTATCAAAGTTGTATATTTATTTCTCACGTATCATGGTTTCACGAAAGAAGTTCATTTCCTGGATCAAATGTCAGTCTGGGATTTTGTTTTTTGTTTCTCGCAATTGGTGCAGGAAGTCAACATGTGGTACAGAAAATATCCCTTGTACGAAGTTCTTCACTCTAACTGGGCCGTTCAAGAAGATATTTTTAAAAAACTTGGCTCGCCCAAACATATTGACGAGAAAATCCATTATAATGACAAAATGCTGGTTTACTTACACACGTAAGACATTATGTTATCAAAATTATTTATTTCTAAATTTTGAGAGTATTATATCTAAAGGTTCAAAATTTACATGTAATATAACCATGCTGGGTCATGGAAGAACAAATAAAATCATTTGAACTTTATATTGATTAAATATTTGTGTTCGTTTTTATTTCACATTAGGGCAATTGTGACTGTTGGTTGCTCTTCATTGATGATCCAATTTTTTGCTGATCCAAAATATGCGTTAAATACGTACGCTGTTGTTCCAGTTGACAATTTTCCATTGCAACTCCTATTTGCTTTGCACGAATATTTGTTCATGTTTCATGTCTGGGTTCATCAAGCTTGCTCTATTGTTCTCTCCGAAGTCTTTGCGGTCTCATACACACACCTTTTGACAGAAATGACTCGTGTTATGTATCAACTCATACACTTACATCAAATTCAAAATGAACAGCCTTTACAAACCAATGTCTCAATTGAAAATGGTCTTGTAAGTCGTGAAATTGAAGCTAATGCAAAATCTGCACGGATATCCTCTGCTGAACTGCCATCATCAGAATCATCAGCGACAATAAAAGAGGAAGTTAAGAACATTTTCCGAGGGAAGAATTTCTCAAAAGTGGCTCCAAAGAAAACAGTGATGAATTTGAAAACGGTAGCAGCAGGAACACAATATGACATCGAGACTTTACTGAAGGATTATCAACAAATAATGCTTGCAACCAATTCCTTTAATAAATGGGTTGGGAAACTGATGGCGGGCACAAACGGGTCAAACATGTTTACAGTAAGTCTAAAATTAATCTTCTCTCTTAGCAACCAATTCCTTTAATAAATGGGTTGGGAAACTGATGGCGGGCACAAACGGGTCAAACATGTTTACAGTAAGTCTAAAATTACAATTGATGAAATCCTATTCACCTTGTCCTCGTTAGAATCATAGACGTGAAACACATTTTACTAAGCACGACACGAATGGGTTTCTCAAATTTATTTGTTTTTTGCACAATGTGCAATCGCACTCGCAACAGGAAAAAACAGAAGTTTTCCTAAAGAATTAAGACAGACAAAACACACTCTAGCATAATATTTTGATTTGAACTAAATCCATGCCACTGTATCTCTGAAATTGGAAAAGTTTTAATAAATGCGATTTTTATTGAAATAGTTCATTTGCGACGTATTTATGATGATACAATTACTTAAAGAACCCGGAGTGGATATTTTGGGCGTATTCTTCTTTTTTGAAGACGCTTGTGCTGGAATGGTAATGCTCTTCAGAATGCTGATTTTGATGTCACGAATGTATCCAGCATCCACTGAATTTCTTCATGCTTTTAAATGCTATTTAATGTATGAAAACCCGAAAAGGAAATATTTTCTGAAATATCAAGACACATTAAAAATTGTTGCGGCTCAAATTGGCGGATACAAAACCAGACCAATTACGGGTACATACTTCTCAGGAAGAGTTACATTACAATCACATTACAACTGTATATTTCCACCTTAATGAAATTTTAATTTGTTTGATTTAGTTCCACAAGGTGTACATGCAATGATGTACTATTATATTGCTGCAGCTATGTGGCAGAGACCATTGGACAGACTCACATAAATAAGTCACTTATGAAAATCTTCTCTCTTAAGTTTCCTGTTGCGACAAACCAAATACCAGCAATAATTAACGATACATACATTTTCAGTTTACATTGCAAACAAAATTGCAACAATACTACATAGACTGCATCACATTATTAAAGCCTGCTTTATTTAGGTAGGACAATATGCCTAATAACTACATTTGCATAAAATACTGAAAATAGCCTTGATAACAGCCTTGATTACAAAGAGGTTTACCCTTTTCATTACAGGTAGGCAATAATGTTTTCAAATACTACTTATAAAAAATTATTGTATAGTAATATAGCGAAAGAATAAAATAAATACCAGACTAGATTGATATTATAATATAGATGAGATTAATGTCTCTAGTCTCTACCACAATAAGGTAGCACGTTAACCGAAAAGTAGATATTACATATCCTTGTCATTAATACAACACAGCATGCTGTAAATACTTTCATTGCTAAGGTTTGAGTGAACTTAATAAATGCATAATATAATACCTACATAAAATATGATTACTAGTGTTCTAATTTTGCATAGGAAAATGCACATTGGACGGATAATTATCATAACTGTTTTTCCTTTCACATTCAAGGTTGAAATCATTAGAATCCCCCCCGTCCCCCCTCCAGATTCCCAAAAAAGGAGGTTATTTGCATCTGAAGACCTCAAATAAGCCCTCTTTGTATGTCGTAGAAAACCGATGTCGCTTCCAGATTCGAAGCCTAAATATGTCAATGTTCAGACTCATAATAGCAGTTTCGATATTAAATATTTTATTTGTTTGTCAATGATGCACACTTGTTCTGTTTCCATTTTAACCCTTCAAACTGAAGTTTTAGGACAACGTTCGAACCCGATGATGAGTTCTATAGGGAAAATAAATATTCTAAATTAATGGTTTGGCTAACACTTTCATTCGTTATTTTACAATTTTTTGGGCTTAAAAAAACTACTTACCTTGTCAATTGTAAAGTATTTTATCTATGCCAGGGTTTATGTACATAATAAATAAACATGAAAACATT
>JABASD010004178.1:0-16530 GCA_019776165.1 Pogonognathellus flavescens
ACCCAACCCATTTTTAATGACCTTCGAAAAAACTGAAACCCAACCCAACCCAAATCGGATTGGGTTGGCCCAATTTCTGGGTTTTGGGTTGGGGGCCGGCCTCTAGTGTAGCCAAGATTGATTCACATTGTATTCATGTCATATCCATAACTCAATTTGCATTTGTACTATATAGATAATGTAGATAAAGCCAGGATACAGGATATGTACAGTAGTATTATTATTACGTATGTGAATGAGTATATTCTACTTTTAAATACCTGTTTTCAGACTTTAAACTAAATAGAAAGTAGAAAGTGACATAGAAGATCACAAAGCAAACGTATAGTAAGTAGGAAATGAACTGCAGGTACATAGTACACACGACAAATATTATGAAGCAGGTTAGGTATGTATGGTAAACTGTGTAGCATAATGTATTGTACCAACACATAAGTATGTGAATAGGATTGCCAATAGGATATCTATGTGAATGTGAGGTATACACTATAATACATACTTTTATACAATTTAAGACCTACCTTCATGTTATAGTTTGGTTTCTTGGTGTGTCTGATTGTAAAAAGTTATAATAGTTAGTTGGGGGGTTGACTGGAGTTCGGTGTCTTTATCTCTTCACCTTGGTTATTTAGATTGGAATTTGTACATTCCAGTTTAGACTTACATAAAAGTGTTACACTAAATCACTCTTACAAAAGTTTAGATAAAATAGTAAGCTAATTGTATCCACTTTTTCAGATATTCACTTCAGGATTGGTTCTTTATAGTCTTCGCATGAATTTCCCATTTCACTCACTTTTCTGCTTCACCAGTATACCAGTCCACACGTACGTCAACATTGCTCATACACACAGCTAACGTGAACTTCTAGAAATTACTGTTTTAGTATTGCGTGAGCAGGTGATAAAGTCACTGTAACTGTTTGCAGTCTTTGCAGTAAGATTCTGTCAGTACAAATTATTAACTGTAATACTTCGCTTACTTGACTGTTGGCTCTGAGTACTTACACATTCAATTAACGGGTGAAAGCGTATTGTCAAAATGAAGAATACACTTCCGCATTTTGTAAGTGGGAAAGTTGTGAAAGGATTTGGACGAGGTTCCAAAACATTGGGAACTCCAACAGCAAATTTTGAACAATCGGTGGTGGATTTACTTCCAAACGAACTTCCTGCAGGAATTTATTTTGGCTGGGCTCAAGTGGGTCAAAGTACTATTTATGAAATGGTCACATCCGTTGGCTGGAATCCTTATTTTCGGAACCAAATCAAATCAATGGTAAAATATAACATGTTATTCGTTTGGTTGTAAGTTTTTAATAATACACTTAAATTACCTAATTTGTATGCAATTTGTCTTCAATTCCTTTAATATTATGTATTCTGGTATTTCTGGTGGACTACCTATATAAGTATCTACGTTATGGGTATATTTAACTGTAACAGTTCGAAGTAGGAATGTGTCTAATTAACTTCGTATGCTAAGGAAGGGCTACTCATCACCATTTATAGCTTGTATAAACTGATATTGTTATGTAGTTAGGTAAAGGTATGAGTATTGTAGTGTTTACGTGTATAATATGTGAATTTAGATTATGTATAGTTTTGCAAAATGATTCTCATTTATAAGAGATCAATGAAACAGACAGAAAATTAGTCCAAATGACGATAAGAAGAGATTTTGTTTAAATCTCTTCGCTTAACTAAATAGTGACAGCATAAACTATCTTATCAAGTTGTCCATAACGAAGCTGCTTTATGCAAAGTATGCATACGTATACAGGTATACAACAACATCTCTTATTTTGTATGTGGTATGTGTACCGTTACAAATAATGTATACGTTCAAGTGGTTCAAGTTATTACTTAACACACCAATTACACAGAACATAAATACTGGTATGGTAAGCGTACGCATACCTAATATTTACTGTATATACACACACACAGGTTATTAATGTATACATACATGCACAGTACAAGTTAAGTGTAACCATACGGCCATGCCATACGCATACATGTACATAAATCATATAACCTAAGCGTGAATTCAAAGGAAGAACTGTGGAAATAATAAGTAAAATTTACGTTAAATGTATATGTAACGATATTCATGACTATGACCACGTTTTGATTTTTAGGAAACCCACATAATGCACAACTTCGAGGATGATTTTTACGGCTCCAATCTGAAAATTTGCTTAGCTGGTTACATACGAGATGAAATGAACTTTACCAACATAGGTAAGTGTAATACCTTTATTCCAATAAACTATACATAATATTATGACACTGGAGACAAACAACGTACGAGGTTTTAAGCAATGTTTAATGATTGATTTCATTTTCAGATGACCTCAAGGACAAAATCCGAGAAGATATAGATATAGCACATTGTAAGTTAAAGGAGGCAAAATATTTTAAACTATCCGAAAACAACTTTTTTTCCACTTCATGAAATACGTGATGCGGACAAAGAACTCGTTCCCAACAAATGAAAAAATCATAATAGGCAATCTTTTTAGAATACTACAGTAAACTTTATACTACAAGTTGAAAATGTTTTACGATAGAAACAAAGTATCAACATTTTAAGATCTGATTGTTCTAGGTTAATTTCCTAAATAATAAGTATGCATTAGATATATTGGAACTTGGAAGCGCAATAGTACGATCTTACGATGTGCTGCTATTTTTATTCATAAGTACAAGATTAGAACTGAGTGAGTCATAATAAAATGTGTTAACACTATTTCAGTATTTGATAATACACCATGTATATGTATAGTTATGCATGTGTAACTGATTTATTTTCAAAACATTACGATTTACAAATAAATACATAGTACCTGCAACACTTGTGGTCAATTTGAGCATTTTTTCTAACTAAACTAAACTATGAGTCATTCATGCACATAATTTGCCAACATACAAGTAATACAATGTTACAATTAGTATGACTGAAAAAGAGCAAAATACTTTTACATCTGAAAAGTAGTTTCATCTAAATTGTTTGAGACGAAGAATGATTTGATGGTGAAACAACACTGTACCTTGAAGTAGAACGATTTTTAACAATTTCTTCATCTTCATCAAACAGTAGTTCAGGTGTAGATTTGTCGTCAATAGGCAATGCAGTTCTCTCTTTAGGATTTGTAGCCCAGTGTATTATGCGGCAACGTACAGGAACCTTTTCTCGCCCATTTATCTGCTCCCAAACAAATTAACGTCTTACTTAATTAAGTCTGTTAACAAATAATATTATAAAATACAAATGGCCAAATAAAAATAGTAATGTACAAGACATACCAAAACATGAATGTAGAATTCTTTACTCTCTAGTGTCAAGTCAGGGCCTGTTATGGCATTTTTAGGCATTATAATTGAATTTTCTGGTACGGTTACATTAAGAATCCGAAAAGCAGAGCGTATATGCGTATGCTCAAGTGTCCATGGTTGTTCTTTATTCATACGAATATATAGAACAAATTTAGAAAGCATGTTGATAGTCTGCAATTCAAAAAAAGAATAGTTTCCTTTAGTTAAAGTAGTCTTCTTAAATTATCATAATTTACCTAACCTGTACTTGTAATTGGAGTATACCGCTTATATGGAACATCTTTATTTCTTACGTAATGGTATTATAATTGCGATACCAATTTACATACATAAAATTAAAAATGGATAAGAAGGCAAGGTATCGAACAGTACGTTTAGCCTTGATCGTGATTTGAATACCCAAGTACAGTGTAGAAAAAATTATTATAATATACCCACCATTGCCAGACTACTTTACTACTACTACCCCTTTCTTCATACTTTCTCTTACTACAGAACTTTTTTCTCCTCTCAATCAAATACATTCCTTTGATTTTGCAAACATTTGCAATCATTGTAAATACACGTCTGCGGTTCCTGTTCGATACTTTACGTGAGTATAGCCTTTGGCTTAATAGAATAACAGAAACAGTTCTTAAAATCAAAGTAATGTACAAATAGTATTAGGCGTACCCGTACCCGGGTTTTTACAGTCTATATAGTTTGGGACGGTATGTTCGAGTAAACAAAAATAAAATTGTCGAAATTCATAGAAATTCATATACCGACAGAGCATATCGCGAGCTGTATGAGATGGCGTCTGAACTTGACTTTCCAAATTTGTCAATATTTTCTGTTGATGCATACACTGCAGCCTTGGATAGTAACAAAAATCGAGCATCATCTGCTTTGAGACTTGCCACTTCACCTGGTTGACCAAGATCTATTAAAAAATTAAAAGGTGTAAGATGACAATCAGAAAATGTTATCAAAATAAAACTTGGGTCTTCTGATTCCTTGTTGTGGGAAACGGATTTAACGGATCAAATTAAAAATGAATCATTACTACTTTAATTGCTAAAATATTATTTGTAATTGGATTGTTACATTTGTACCTTCAACATACTTTCGCAACAAAACATTAAGTAAAGTAGGCTCTTTTGTGTTTGGGGGTCGTTCCACAGGAGTGTAGATAAAATGCTTCTTTCTAAGGGAAGCAAAACGTCCTGGTTTTCTTAATCTTGCTTCGTGAACTCGTTTGACAACCCAGGTCGTCTAAAATGCATTTAAACAGATAATTATACGTAATATAACAAATTGTAACAATATAATATACATTATACATACCATATAATATACATAATAATAAATGACATAATAATATACAGATAGTATAATACATATATAATAATAGTGTAATATAGTAGGTATGCCAAAATGGCAAAAATCATACTTATTTGTCATAATAATATTATTAATTACATAAAACCATTTTGGCCAGATTTTGGGTACGTCATCATCATTGTTAAAATCGATAACTGTCTACTGATTGATTGATAACTTAAAAGTAACAGTGAACAATGAATTTTACCCTCAATGGTTGATACATTTTAGCTGCTTCTATAAATGGCACATATATTTTTTTCCACATCTTTTTCAGCAGTTGTGTCAATCAGTGGTGCTGGTGACAGTCAGCTGTTCAATATTTAGTAACTGCGGCGCTCTGTACTTTACGATGTACGAGGTTTTGGTAAACCGCGATTTTGATTACACTGTCACTGTCACCATTCGACAGGAGTCAGTGTTAAGAGTGTTATATTGATATTTACAAATTGATGCCTTTGATTGTGTCGACCGGTTTCGTCGACCCGATTTTTAGTGAACAGTGAAGAGTAATATTATTAAATCTTCTTCGATGTACGAACGTCACGTCCAACCTTTAATTAAAATCAGTTCATATAAATCTCACACCCACTTAATTAACAATAGAAATAGAATCCATCATACAATAATTTAATTGCTAATAAATAAAAAAACGGGCAAAACTTACTTGATTTACCTGGTTGCGATTGTTTTTCTGCATATCTCTGTCTCTCTGTGTTTCTGTTTTCAAATATGATCACAAATTGAGGATCACGTGTGGTGTAGAAATGTTTGCCGCCTAAAAATTTGGAGCGGAAATAATTGGTTGAACTGTTGGTCTCGTTTTGAACAAGCAACAACAAAACAACCAAAAACGATCAACGACAATTAGATTGGACATTGTGGCTTTTCTGTGTTTCGTCATTCGTTGAGTCCTTGATTCCCCTAAGGGTTAAATAAATTTACTAAATCGGTGGGTACGTGGTGGTAAGTCATAATAGATTTACTATATCAATAATTTTTTTAATATGGAGATTGGTACTTTGAATGAACTGTTATACTATTAATTTTCTGTTGACCGTTTCCGTTGAGTTCCGTGTTCGTGTTTTTCGACGGTATTGATTTGAATTTGAATATTAATTGGAATTAACTTTTTCATTCATAATAATTGCCGCAGGCCGTTATTGTTATTGATGACCGAAATTGTCACATCCATTTTTACATTGAACATTTCAAACATCGACAGTAAGTTGCTGTGTATACAGGACTTTCTGAATGTCCCCTGAGAAAATATTGTCTTACAATCTCAGCTGTTTACCGTACGCACTTACCTTAAGCTCCACTGTATGAGTGAGCTAATTGTAAGTGCAAAGACCACACATTCGATTTTAAGGCGATGTTTTCTCAGGGGACAATAATGTTATGAAGATTTTAATTTTTCAATACCTACACGTACACGATGATGGAGTTTGTGGAGTGATAGCATTTTAATTATTATGATATTGATGTTTTAGTTGGTTGGTAAATATAGTATATTGGTAAGTCATTTTGTTGAGTCGCAGACGGTTTGACTGCTTTGTGCTTTTTATTCATAATCATTTATTATTCTTAAAAAATGGCACGTTACGACACAAATTACAATTAACGATTTTAAAATTAACTAACTCCCTCCCGGAAAGAGTAAAATAACACTTTCGAATAAAACCAACTCTGGTTTATACTGCAGTATTGTGTTGCATGGTGTAATTTTTTAAATAATATGTGGAGTTTGAGTTATGTTAAGTTCATTAACATCTAAATAACATTACAAAGTTTGACCCAATCAGGATCAGGGCTCTACGTCTACTATAGTACAGTAAATACTATTACGGTATGGTATACCGTAATATTATATGATATATGGATAGTATAGAAATGGAATAAGTGAATAAGTGCTAAATATACAAAAGTATAAAAATGGATAAGATGGTCTTTCATAACGTCAGCATTTTAGTATCGTCTGTTACGATTCTGAACATTTACGGATGGATTGAATCGCCCTTTTCTTGTTTTAGCTTCAATCATTATTTGAGATTGTCGTTTGACGAAATTTCTTGTGACCGCCTCTTCTTCTTCACTAGAGTCACTTCTCTTTCCAATTGGTTTGAGCTTAGCACTGTCGTCTAATTTTTCTGTCGCTGGCTGCGCTTCACTTTGACTTCGGACAGATATGTCTAGTTCTAACTTTTCATACTTTTCCTTTTCCAAATCTGGTGTAAGAGCGTCGTTTATAGATGGTCTGTGGTTTGCCGAAGGATCTAAGGCATTCAGCTCAGCAGATGAACCAAATCGGAATGAAGTGGAAACTGTTGCAGACATGTATGATTCATTCTCAGATAAATATTCTTTATCCCCAATGTCCATCGGAGATATGGGTGGAATAAAGAATCCTTCCTTGTCATCAAACAATTGCTGAATCTTATGCAGAATATGCTGCATTATGAATTGAATTTGCTCACCAGGAGTTTCATTTGGGAGTTTTGGTAGCTGTAATTCATTTATTTCGCAAATTTCATGCAGTTTGATCAACATGTGATCCATTGATGAAGAGTATTCTGTAATAGATTTTTCCATTTCATCTCGCTCCTTGTAAATCGACATGATCTCATCATTGATTTGGATACTCTTTTCGTTCAGCTTTTCTCTTTTTTGACCTCCACTGAATTGTAACTGGCCAAGTTTGTCTATTAAAAAGCGTTTAAGTAATTTTGCTTTCCTCACTTCAGATTTCGCGACGTCTTCCTCTTTTTCTAACTCTTTGGCGTGTTTTCGTTGCTCTTCAAACCGTATGACAATTTGCGCTGGATCAGATTCACCAGTCATTTCAGCTAATACGTTGTATACCGACTCAATTTTAGTTTGAGTTTTAATTTCACTTTTTGGAATTGTTTGATCTGATCCCATGTATAAACCTTCGCTCATAGACGAATCTCTATGTATCATGTGAAACTTCGGATATGATAATCTTGCTCCGATTGCGTCCATTTTATCTCGAATTTGTTTTAGTTTCATGCGGGATTCGTAAAGTTCTTGTTCTCTTTCCGTATATTCTTGAATGGTTTGCCCTTCTACCTAAATTTTTAATCAGTGATAAAATGACTGCGTGCATAATTATATTGGGGTTTAAGAAAAGGAGTGAAAGAATGTGAAAAAGTTATGAATTAGAAAATAAGTTATGTAGTGCAGACAAACGTAGCCTAAAAGAATATACCTCAAAAAGACGAATTCTGGCACATTTTTTGGCTTTCAATGCTTCTTGTAGTACTTGTTGCACTCGTAGAGCTTCCCTGCCCTCGAGTTCAATTTTTTTCTCGAAGTCTGCCACTTTTGCATTACGATTTAAGTTTTCAGCCTTCAAAATTTTAACCATACTTTTGTATCGAGCTCTAATGTTTTCTGCTTCAGTTATTTTCATCTGCATTGCAGCTATTGCTGTTTCGATTGATTTTAGTTCCATATTTCTGTTTGTAAACCACAAAATCAGGTTTTTAGTTATACATACGGTAAGCCAAACTGATAGGTTCTTAATTATTAGCACATATTTTTTATGTATTATGCCTTACCCTCGATTATCGTGTTTTGAGTTTCCGCTCAGAATGTCTCTTAGTCTTTTCTCTTCGTCTAATATCTGATTCATTAAATCATTCAAAGAAGATTTTTTATACTGAAGTAGATTGAGCTTATTTTTCAAGTCTCCGATTTTGCATTCAAATATATCCAATGCTGTTGCAAAATTTTTGTCCCGGAAAGGGTAGGCGTTTTTTTCACACCCTAGCTGCTTACAAATTTGTTGAAAATAGTTGTCACGAACTTGAAGCATTGTTTTATTTTCTTTCTTCAGCTTAGAATTTTGATCTCTCAATGTTTGTAGACATTCGTCATTCTTTTTTAATTGAGCTTCATTCGACTCATAGTTGGCCTTACGCTCTCCTTCTACCAAATGAATTCGCTTTTTTAAATGAGAAATTTCAATGTATGTAGCTCTATGAGCATCACTGACGAAAATGTTTTCAAATGAACTAGCTTTAACTTTTTTGGGCATTTTTATAACAAAATGTTAAAATTTTGAATGAAGAAACGTAGTTCTATTCAGTACATATCTGTAGTGTAGATAGTCTGTTGATTTTATCGATTAAACAATTAACAATCTCGTGTTATGGTTTCAGAGTCGCGACCGGATCATTGATATAACATGGCTGGGAAACGAATGAGAAAGTCGCCTGCTGCTCCAAGAAAACGAGCTCGTAAGCAGAAAGACGATGAAGAGGAGGAAACGGCAGATCCTACTGTAAATTACCATTTACAACAAGATGATGATGACGAAGATGTCCAAGCAGGGTATCAAGAAGAGGGTGGAACTATAATCGAAGGAATTTACATCCCTCCTATCCGGAAAAAAGAGCCGCATCCCCAAACTGGAGAAAGGCTTGTGATTGAAAAAATTGTCTGTGAAAATTTTAAAAGTTATGGAGGAGTCAAAGAAATGGGACCGTTTCACAAATCCTTTTCTGCTATCGTTGGACCAAATGGAAATGGAAAAAGCAATATAATTGATGCAATGCTTTTCGTATTTGGATATCGAGCTGCAAAAATTAGATGCAAAAAAGTTTCCGTCCTTATTCACAAGTCAGAACTACTTCCAAATGTGGAGAGTTGTGCCGTGACGGTACATTTTGTTAAGATAATAGACAATGGAGACGACGGTACGGATGACTTCGAGGTTGTGCCAAACTCCCAAATCAGAGTTTTAAGAAGAGCTTACAAGGACAACAGTTCTGCTTACTGGCTAGCCAACAAACGCGTTAAATTCCAAGATGTTGCTTCATTTCTAAATCAAAATGGTAAAAACATTGCTTGCGAATTTTTATATAAATTGTTATACCAGTTTTCTTGTACACAACAGTATTACTTTCAACACTTTCAAATGGCTTTAGTTGTATAATATACATTTTGGCTCAGGAGTCAGGGCACAGTGACACAGATTGAGATTGAGACTAAGAGATATAATGTATGGTTCTAATTTACAGGCATTGATATCGTTCATAATCGATTTCTTATTCTTCAAGGGGAAGTAGAATCTATTGCTCAGGTAGAGTAACAATGACCGTTTCTTGCCATTATTACCGTTTTTGTGATGTATATTGATGTGAATTTTTCCATTCATTATGATGAAATGAAATGACTCGATTTTAATTAATTGTTCCTTGTATGGGTCCAGATGCCACCTAAATCCACAAATGGGCATGAAGCTGGATTACTGGAGTTTTTGGAAGAAGTTATTGGATCCCACCGTTACATTAAATGCCTTAGCGAACTCAACATTATGTGTGATTCGTTGAGTTATCAACGAGAAGAAAAACTTCAACGAGTGGATTTAGTTGAAAGAGAAAAAAGATCAATGGCGGAGCCAGTTAAAAAGGTAAATTATTTTAGAAAAACTGTATGTGTAGTGTATTATGCAGTGAGCATCGGGAACAATCCCATGTGTTGTGATTTAAAAAATATTATGTTGACATAACTTTCTTTTATTTTAATTGCGAGATCTATTTTAACTTTAGTTATATTGTAAGTTATAATTAACTATCTAATTCATTTTAGGCAAAAGATTTCTTGCGAGATAAAAACACACAAAGCAGAATTCAACACACTTTGGGTCAACTTCAAGGTTACAATGCAAAAAAGAAGTTTGCTAGATTGGACTTAACCAAGCAAGAATTAGATGAAAAGAAAAACGAGTTGCAGTCACGTTTGGAAGAAATAGCAGGTATAAATAAGGAACGTCATGATAATTTTGAAACGGTGGAGAAAGCATTTCGTGTAGCTGATAAACAGTTCAACAAATCAAAGAAATCAATGGAAGAAATGGATTCAGCTTACATTAAATTAAATCAAGATATTAAAAGAAGTAATGATCAGCGAAAGAAACTTGCAAAAGATTTAAAGGAAAGGGAAGCTGAGTTGGAGAAACAAGTAAATACTCCAACCAATTTCAAGGAAGAGATGGTCAAATTAGAAAAAAGGAAAATTGAGTTAGATGTAGACATAGAAAAAGAGGATAGTAACATTGAAGGCGATGTTCAACGTGTAGAAGCTGCGGCTGCTGTAAAATCAAACGAGAAACAGGAACTGGAAAGAAAATTCGGTTCAATGAAAGCCGAACGGGATGCAAAAAAATCTGAATTTGAGAAAGCTTCAAAAGATCTGGAAGTGTATAAAAGTCAAGAGGCAGATGCTAGGCGAATCTTGGATCAAATGGAAACTGAACTGAAGGAAATAAAAGAAAATATTTCAAATAAAGAAAAGCAAAATCGGAACAGTTTTGGTAACAAACAGTTAGAAAAATTGACGAACGAATTGCACTCTAAGCGGCAGAGGATACAAGAATTGTCACAATCTGAAGTCGAGTGTAGACACGAGTTACAAAAATTTAGAAGCCAACTGGAAGAATGTAAAAACTCATTACAGGGTGGAAATACCAACACTGACGTAAGTCTATTCTCAACTCACACAATAATAATTATGGAAGATTTTCGAATCACTTTTAATTCAGCTTATTTTTCCAGTGTCAATAAACATCAATTAAATGTTATTTTGTTATTTATAATAGGTACTCTATTTAGTAATTATATATCCAGTGAAATTATGCGTATAAAAACATCTTTCATTTAAGGTTAATGATGTCCTAAATATTTACTTTCAGGTTTACAAAGTTCTATTGGCAGCAAAGGCTTCTGGTCAAGCTCCTGGTAAGTGAATTCCACCGTGAATTCCATTTCTTATTTATTTTAATCTTTATTCGAACATGTTTGTATAAAATTGTCATCGAACATTACTGAATCAACCATTAACGTTGTTAATTGTAAAGGATTCCGAGGAAAACTCAAAGATATTGCCACCATTGACGAAAAATATAACGTCGGAGCTACTGTTGCTACTGGATTTTTGGAACACTGGGTAGCTGACACTGATATGGATGTGACTGCGTGTATAGAAATTCTTAGAAAGCACAATATTGGTGCTCAAACTTTTATGACCATAAATAAAATGAAGCACCATTTAGATAACAGCCGAAGACCATTTAAAGCTCCCAGTGGCACTCATCGTATATTCGATCTGATTAAAATGAACACACCGGATCTAGCTGCTGTTTTTTACAAGGCGTATGGAAACACTCTGGTAAGTATTGTGAATACATAATTTGCACAAGCTTAAGATTTCAGGGTTGAATGTGCGGAGAATTTAAAGGTAATCGCTGATATATCACATCAAATGTGATACGTCAGTGATTACTGATTACTGTTTATCCTATAGATTTAATTTATTTTCTACAGATTGCTGAAAATCTTGAGACAGCCAATAAAGTAGCTTATGGTAGTGTTGAAAAATTTCGCGTTGTCAGCCTCTGTGGAGCCATAGCACAATCTTCTGGTGAGTTTTCTAATTTTAATGCTTCAAATGATGAAAATTGTTAGTGCGTTCACATAAGAAAAGAGTTTAATTTTATTTTTTATACAATGTATAGGTTCAATGGTTGGAGGTGGTGGCAAAGTGTATCCCAAATTCAATTCTGGAATGCAGAAAGTATTAAACAGCAAATTCACTGAAAAAGACGTTCAAGAATGTAAGGCTCAGGTTGATTCATTGCAATCAAAACTAGAAGATATCGAGTCGGAAAAACAAAATTTGTTCACACAAACCCAGCAATTAGATAGTGAACTTAATGGACTCAAGGTGAAAGCAGACCGTCTTAACAATGACTTGAAGATGGCAAAGGTTATGGTTCCCATGAAAGAAGGTATGGTTAAACAGCAAGAGGAAGCGGTGAAAGCAGCAATTATTAACCCTAACGTGCTAAAACAGAAGGAAAAAATATGTGCAAGCTTAGAAAAAGAATTATCGGTTGCATGTAAACCTCATGATGAAATGGAGTCAAAAATCAACAAATTGAATAAAGAAATTCTTGAATTGAGGGGGGAAAAAATTGCAAAAATTAGATGTAAGCTAGACAAATATATTGAGCAAAGGAAAATGGTCGTTAAGGAATTGGATAAGCTATCTGTAGACTTGAAAAATGCTACTACAAATAAGAACAAACTGGAGAAACAGATTAAAACTAATTCAGCCAAGGTAAAGGAGTTAGAACAGTCGATGACGAAAATGGCTGAAGAAAAAAATAAGGTTGAAGAAAAAGGCAAGAAATTGAAAGAGGAGTTGAATGTTGCGACCGAAAAGCTGTCGGAAATTCAAGAAGAATATAATAAACAGAAAGCAACTGTGAGTGAATTGGATAGCGAAGAAAAAAAACTGAACAAAAAGAAAATGAATTTGGAGAATGATATCATCAATACTCTTAAAGAAATGAAGACCCTCGATCTGCATATCAAAGATGCTGCGGCTAAATTGGAGGGCATTACGCTGGACCAAATTCCCGAAGAAGAAGTTGAACCCTTGAGAATATTTACCGATGAGGAGATGGAAAGGCATGATTCTAAAGACTTAAAAGACAAGTTGAACAAAGTAAATAACAAACTTTCAAAGGAAGTTCCAAACCTAAATATTTTAGACGAATATAAGAAAAAGGTAAACTACAGTATTTATATTATAACTTTTGTAAATTCAATCGTGATTCACAACTATAATTTTTGTGCAGTATAAAATTCTACAGATAAATATAATAATTATTTTTATTTATTATGTATTTTAGGTTGACCAATTTTTACAAAGAGTTCAAGAATTGGATGAAATTACTGCAAGACGTGATAAAGTTCGTGAGCAATTAGTTCTTACGTCAGCGTGCCGTCTTAGAGAATTCATGGAGGCGTTTGTTCAAATATCCAGTAAACTAACTGAAATGTTTCGAATGATTTCAATGGGGGGAGATGCTGAACTCACTCTGGTGGATAACGTTTCCCCTTTCACTTCAGGAATCGAATTTAGGTAATTCAGTACTTCCTTTACTTTTAATTTTCTATACTACGTTGCATGATGATTTGAGTTTATGAAAAAGTACCGCTAATTTTACTTACAATTATCGTTCCATTAGGTCATTTAATTGTCAAATTGTATAGCATTGTATGTTTATTTTAGCGTTCGGCCGGCTAGAAAAACTTGGAAGAAGATCTCAAATTTATCAGGAGGGGAGAAAACTCTTTCGTCATTGGCTTTAGTATTCGCTTTACATTATTACAAGCCCAGTCCTTTTTATGTCATGGATGAAATAGATGCTGCCCTTGATTTCAAAAATGTTTCAATTATTGCCAATTATATCAAAGTAAGTACTGTACAAAGTTGTTAAGAGCATCTAAGAACATTTAAGATGTGAATCCAATCAATCTAAGTAAATTATTTTTGTATATTTTATGACGTTAACCTTTCATTTTTTCGTTAATTACAGGATCGTACCAAATTCACACAATTCATTATCATTTCACTTCGCTCGAATATGTTCGAATTAGCTGACAGTTTGCTCGGAGTTTACAAGGTAGACAATATGTCGTATTCCATACACATTGGTGTTCGAAGATTACTTACGCAGCTGAAGAACAAAGCTGCTGAACTCAAACAACCTGGAACACAAACAAATCAACCTGAAACTCAAGCCAACAATGAAATGGGTGAACCTTCGTCTCAAAGGGGATTATTGAACAACAATTTATCCGCCATATTGGATGGGGAGAGCGAAGTGTGTGTGACAGGCAATCAAGCTGGTCAAGAATCAGACGAAGAACTTTTCCAAAACTCTCAACTTCTATTCAGTCAAGGAGTTCCAATTCCAGGCACCTCTGCAGGTTCTGTACCAATTGTTAGTCCATCACAACCAAACGGCATTGAACCATCATCGTCGAAGAACAATGCATGTACTGAGGAAAGTATGGACTTTATTGAAGCTAGCCAAACTATTATTCCACCCTCCGATCAGTCTGATCTGGATGAGACTTTGGAATAGATGTTTTAACCGATGGCAATTGACAATTGTACACCACAATATCATTACAAATATTGCTCAACGTTTCCACTGTTTATTCATTGTAAGCCTCAACTTTTTGTTGAGGAGTGTTTCATTCTTTTTTATATATATTCTCGTACATTTCACTTCATACATTTACGTACTTAGTTTGGTTTTAGTGCAATTGCTTTATTTGGCATGAATGACAAATGCTACTAGTAATAATAATAATAACAATTATTATTTCTTGTGTTAAATATCAGTACCTAACAAATGCTACATATATATTATATTATGTATTTTGATACACCTTTATGATATGTGTCTGTAAAAATATTCCATTCAGTCCTGTTAATCTGAAGCCTAAAAAGGAGTAACATTGTACTGTACATTCAAGAGATAAGTTTTGTTGGTAGTGAACACATTATATTATACTAACAATAAGTTTATTTGGGGTAAAGATAAACGATGCGTGTTGGAGTGTAGTGTGTGTAGTAATGTACTTATCGAATAATAAAAGTAATTATAATTCTTAGAACTTGATGTGCTGATTTAAAAGTAATAATAATAATATTCATCATTACTTACGAACGACACGAGATCTTAGACTTGGATTTAACTTGTATCTATAGTGTTTTAATGACTTAACAATAAGGTGAATACCAAGGTCGACAAATGACTGACTGGTTTTGCGTTGCCTTGTTCACTGCTGCTGCCTCATAAGCAAAAACTTTTGAGGGATTCCTGCTTACAGTGCATTGCATATAGATTTGAGTTTAATCTGCTGGTGTCGATCAAAGGGGGTTCAACTATATTGTTGATCTTTCATTTCTTTGTCTTCAACACCAGTTCGCTCGTTGAGAGTGAATAGGATATTAAACGATGATAATATGATGAAGTGCAAAGGATGAAGATGCTTAATGCGATAAGGAATAATAAGAAGATGAGGTACCTCGCATCGCACATACACAACAACAGTCAGGGCCACTCTTAAGACTTAGACTTGATAACAATACAGGGAATACACGTAGTATTGTGCAGATTACGCCTGTGTGGAAGAGCAACAGACCCAGTAACTTATTTGCGTGCATAGACACAATGTACTTCGATCTACTTTAACAAAGTGGACGCATCATATCAATTTCATTCACCAAGAGCCTTTTAAAGAGCAGTTTCGAGCATCTTATGTAGTCTGTTGTCTCTCGCAGCAGAATTAAGACATAATTTCTAGGTGTACCAAACAGTTCGACACACATAGAAGTTGTCTCCAAATTCAGTCTGTTTCCATTTGGATTCCGTGGAAAATCAACGTTAAAATGAAATCATTTTTTTCGTTTGTTATTTCAGTAGTTCTAATTTCTGTTTCAGTTTCTAAAGGTCAAATTTCTTTCGGCGATGTGAGTAACTTAATTTTCTATAAATATTCAACCTGTTTCATGAAAAAAACAAATAGCTGTTTATAATTGTTCCGTTTTGTTTTACTCTTTGTAGGATCGGGAAAGACTGAGATTGGAACCTGTAAATAATAAGTTCGATATTGTGTTTGAAGATGCACCTACTGTAAATTCTCCTGCATGTACATCACCAGAGCAGGTAAACTTAATTGAAATTAATCTCATGTTACACGGGAAGCTTAAAGCATACCTCATGATTTCGCTGTTTTGAGGTGTAGCTAGATTAATGTATTATTAGACAAAAAGAAACGTAATGTGTAAAGCAAGGCATGCATGTACATATTTATCACAGGTAATGTTTTTGCAAAAGAGCCTGTATGTTGGCATTACCTATGCAATAGAGGCCGGATTGGGTTGGCTTTTTCCAACCCAACCCAATTTCGACCCATTAAGAGCCCGACCCAACCCAACC
>JABASD010004179.1:0-16529 GCA_019776165.1 Pogonognathellus flavescens
GATAATTGTCATTTGCAGCTTTAATTTAACTTATTCAAGGGCAAAACAATGTGTTTATATCCAGCCTTCAAATTGATTTTTTGAGGTAGATGTGAAAGCGGATATACATTTTTGGAAAGGAAGTATTACATTCTTGTAGATTTCGATTGTTTGCCGCGATTTGTGTACCCTTTATTGTTTTTTTTTGTATGGCTTTAAATTTTTACAAATTACTGATATTTGAATAGTTAATGAATATTTTTAATGCCGGTAACTTGATTCACCTTCTTCAATAACAAATTTCATTAGCCTGGTATTACTAATGATACAGTTGTTCACACAATTAATTCTAAATGAAACGTTAGCGCAATCATTCTTTTCTCCGCTATTGTTTTGGTTCTCAAACATCGAACATAGTGTATTTTAATTTTCAATATGTTATGAATGCACTGCATGTACTTTTCAACTTCTAGTATACTGATATGCTTCAATGAATGGATTTTCCGGACAATTGATTTAAATTGTGGGAAATATTTTCTTACGGATGTCAAAGCAGTCGCTACAAAACTGTTGTGATTTATATAAGCTTTGAACGCCTTGGTTGAAGTTATGGAATTTGTTTGGAAACCTGGTAACCCAGGTTTCCAGGAAAATTTGAAAACTTAGCCTCGTCCCCGAAGTGGACATTGCCAAATTATGGAACTCGAGTGAAAAAGCGGGGCTTAGTTTGGAGAAATGGAATCTAGACAAGCCTCACCCCGAAGGGGGGTGGCGTTTCCAAGTAATTTTTTCGAGCTCCATACTGAATATATTGCTAACAATGTCAAAACTTATTTCACTTAGATGCTAAACCCTCCTGGCTTTCCAATAATTATAACAAAAAATATTTATTTGGTTCTTCATTTATTATAATTTTTGAAGTTAAGATACAACAGGTTAAAGTAATATATACATTTGTAGGCATATTATTTTTTGGCTGTTATAAAACAGAAAAATTAGGGATAGAAAGGGGAAAACTCAAACTCAGTAGTTCAATTTAATGTTTTAATTTCAACAAGAAAATATTTTATAAACAACAGCATTTGCGGACTACTCTGCAGAGTCACAATATTGATAAGATATTCTGACATACTTTTTCGCACATAACATGCTTTAAATTGGAAATATTTCTTAAATTGAATTGCTGCAATAAATAACTGATGATTTTGATTTATTTCCTATTTATGTTTAAAATTTTCCTTTTTTTGACAGTTAATATAATATGTACATGTGCTTGATATATATGAAATTAACAGTATGAACCAATGGTATGGGGTTCATTCAATTATTTACCAATGTATTCAATACTAGAAGTTCCAACACACACGATGGTTATAATAAAAAATGTATTTACCAATCAGTTTAAATTCCTAGTAAAGGCAGCTTGTTCTACGGAGACATTCGGTTTCGGTCCTTGTGTGGGTTGTATAAGCGCAAAAGAAAAAAAGGTGTTTACATTGTTGATGACGGCTCCACAATACTTAGGATAATGAAGTATGATGGTAAAAACTGATGCAAATACGCCTGCTGTTGAAACGCATTATAACTGCGTGATTTATATACCAAAATAGGTTTGAAGCGACCAGTAGATTGAAACAAAGCAAAATCCAAAAGATACTATCCCTCGCAGAAATAGCCGAAACTTTTCAACAATGTCCATAATGGGCCTTAGAGTTTCGAAGATATCCATAATGAGCATTTATGTGTTATCAAGTTCAAGTTACCTTTTGAATACACTCAAGGATTTCCTACTGTTACATGTTGTGGCATTAGTCGACGCTATCATTTTTCAATTCCAATTGTATGAATTTGACACAAACTCGAAGGTATGCTCGTCAAGGTTGTATGGAATTACAGGCATACGTATAGTTATAAGAATTAAATGTAATTCACTACCAAATTCGCTGAAGAAATTGACACGACCATAAATCACTGGCCAAATTAATAATGTAGGTATGATTATTTTTGGCGATAGATTCCATGTAGTGATTTTACCGAAATAATACATATAATATTAATAATTAATGTAGTCATTTGTAGTAATTAAGCAGGCAAACTAATTACTAAACATTAAATGACTGCATTACTACCCCTGCGCAAACCAACCTCACCAGTCGAGCTTACACACCTTCATTTGTTTATAAAGTAAGATTTTAATATATTGAATCAGCCCATTGAGTCAGGGGATTAGAAATCTTGGGGTATAGAAATTACATGATTAGGAAAAAGCAATATGTATGTCACCTTTGATGTTGAATATTAAGGAATCTAAGCAATTCTGGTCTATTGACATTATATGATAAATATGTACATTTTGGTATACGTACAATATGATTTAAAATACAAATATGTGACTACAACATTTACTGTGTACCTAAAAATGGGACTTCAGATTCAGGTTTTGAAATATTACGTAATAAAACGTGTATTTCGGGAACTTTCATCCCACTACACACCGCAACCATCGATCCCACCCTAAGGTGAGTAGGTAAAAACCCAACTTCGTTTATTGTTCAAAAAATACAAAACTCAGAAATTTGAGCTTATTTGACACGAGGAGTTCCATGGTGAACTAGGTTTTCTATTCCCTTCACCCCCAAGAGAATGTAGGATATTCAGGTAGTTGTCACCTGTTTCCGTCGAACCACTGGCTTCGTTGTAAAGCGTGGTCGGTTTAATAGACAAAGATTCACAATAATCGTACTAGACGCCCAATGAACCTGAAATTATAAAAAGATATTTGAATCAACTACGTTGGAAATGTAATTATGTGAAACATTTTTATTTAGTGATATTCTTCAAAGTCTTCTTGAATTGGCTGGTTGAATTTCCTAATATAATATTTGTTGCATATATAAATAATTCCACCGAATTGTGTATTGTAGGAACAACGTTTTTTAGTTTGCGCGGTGTGATAGCGTTCGCTACTAACGGTCTTATCTATTCTAAAATTAAAGCCAGACTTTGGTATCTCAACTTTTGTATTTTCTAGAAAAAATACAGACCTCTATGATTTTTGATTTGCCCCCACATTTTTTTCTGTTTACTAATGTGGAAGCGTAAAAAAATACAGTGAATAAAGATGAGTATAAAACATCTCTATTTAAAAAAAGAAAAAATAAACCTATGACTGGAACTAAGGCGAATTGTAGTTCGATTACACTTTAGATAAAAAATTCATTTGCAGGGGAAATTAATTATGTTTATATATATAATTAATTTCTTCGTTTTTCGGACTTCGCCCATTGATAGCTGGGGCATTCCATTGGTCAACACTTGGTAATATATTTTCTCGCACAGTAAAGTGTTTGTTGTGTAGTAACATAGTTTGCACTTCATATTAGATGTCTACGCATGTCGTTTATTGCATATATTTTTAACGTCAGCATTAGTAAAACCAGTAAAATCATCTACATATGATTATTATAAAATTAATCATTCTGACGACATGCAGAGTGTATAACTAGCTGTCACTAAATAATGAATTGGAACATATAATAAGGTATCTTATATATCGTGGCTGTTAGAAATTTTCACCATAATTATGGTTTGTAAACTTTCGTTGGGTAGTTGTACGCATTTATTAGCTAATGTAACATTACTTGATGCACAAGCATAATATGATTTGAGAGGCACTGTGATCCATGCATTAACTCGCTTTATAAAATTGGTTAATCAAAATGATCCATTTTTCTCCATAAAATGACATAGAAATGTCCTTATAAATCCCAACATGCGTGTTTGTAAACTAAACTGTCAATAATACTGAGACGTTTTTTAAACACATCTTGTTTTATAAATGTTTTTTATCTCCCAAATCTCCCTCATGATAATACATGAATTAATAGTACATTAGCTCTGTCTAGGTGTGTATTTGCTGTTGAATTCATATTAGTGTCGAGAAAAATGTTTTTTCACATTTAATTTAATGCAAGTTGTTGTATCTAGGCGAAATTTGGCAATTATTTGTATTTTATCACGTATGTATCACGGTAAAAATTATTAAAACAATATAAATTATTGTTTATCCTAATTTTTGACCATACTGCATAATACGCCAGTATTAAATTAGAACTACTACCAAAATTGTTGATAATTTAAAAAAATCGATTATGATAAAAATAATTAACGCTTTTTACTAAATCCTGAAATACTCATTCCACTTTTCCTCGCTCTCTCTGTTGCATATGTGGTGGTATAGAAATGTATGTTTCATGTGCTCACTGAATCCTTGGATCCTTGTGGTGGATGCAGCAAAAATTGTCTGAATTTAATTAAAAAAAAGTTCAGACGGGTTGTGTTTTCTTTGAGTTCGAGCTCATTTTCTCCACATATGGGACTCTGGAAAGAGGTAGGGAATTGTGGGTGCCTATGTAGCTTAAAGGTAGAGCACTTGCCCGAAATGCAGGGGATGCGAGTTCGAATCTCGTCATACTCACTCCACTTTTCCTCGCTCTCTCTGTTGCATATGTGGTGGTATAAAAAGGTGATTGCCTACTGCAAAATACTTCCTTTGCATTGCAAAAATTAGGTTCAGTTTTGAGTTCATGCTTAATAAAAACCATATTATAATATTATACAAGTATATACTCTATTTGTATCAGTAGTTTATCGATGTCCGAAATAAGTCTCTTGCCCGCGGTACGGGTGACGGTTCAACCACTTACAACAGAAATATTACTCTACATTAAAATTTTATTATTCATAATAGCCTATTTGCTTCTTCCATATTATAATTTCGTCGTCTACAGAAGCATTTCAAGGAAAGGCATTGACAATTGCGAAATTCACTTATAAGTAAAATGGACAACATTTTTGTATTAAATATTGTACAGTTCCGATTACATGGGACTATACTTAAGTTAAAAGGCTTTAGTTGTACAGTTTTGCATTTATATGCTTTATGCTAAATGAAAACACGCGCTTTTATACGCATTGTAAACGATGGGATTCAATGCATCTTACAAACTAACAATAATTAAGTTCTAATTATCCATTGACATTCGACAATAAGTAATTAGTTACAATTCTTTATATTTGCGAAATGATTTGATGAAAGGATTATTAAAATTACAAAGAGAGATAAATTTTGATTTTTGTATACCTTGCGTAATACTAAAATTAGAAATGGAAAATGAAGTTCGGTTTTACCCGTGCCCGGTACCCTGCACACTACTGGGCAACGATGAGACAATGTCCCCCATCGTCCGAGAAGAGTCAGGGGGAGAGGCGAAAGTCCGGTTTAGTGGCTTAGTGGGGGAGACACGAATTAAGAAGCGTACTGTCCTGTATGGATCCCGAACCAAATATCCTATTTCGACACTTTCGGTCCTCCTGTATGCCGGGAAGGCTATTGCAATGTGGTTGGGGTCATCGGATACGGAGCTTATTGCCACAAATTCCAGTTGAGCTGCATTCGACGGGGGTTTCTGTTTATCAAAATGTGTCCAATTTATTGTCCAGTAAATCGTCGCCGGTTGACAATGTTACTGGTGCCAGGTGTATCTGGTTTGTGACCAACTCATGACGGAAGTGGAATAAATTTTTCGTAGCGATGAGAAGAATAAATTTTGCGAAGCGATGAGAAGGATAAATTTTTCGGAGCGATGAGAAGAATAAATTTTTCGGAGCGATGAGAAGAATAAATTTTTCGTAGCGATGAGAAGAATACATTTTTCGGAGCGGTGAGAAGAATAATTTTTGCGAAGCGGAGGTGTTTTGGAGTTTTCCTGTGCTCCAGACCCAAGTGAGAACCTAAATTTAAATTGGCTTGCTTTTATATGGTTCTAACAAAGGGTGATTAATAAAATTATGGCTTATAATTGGCCATTGTCGAAGTATGGTTACATGTTTTCTACATGAACGATGTCGGACTTTATTCTCCCAGACACGATGTTTGTGGGGGATACTCCAAAATTTAGCGTGGAAACTTTCTTCATATAGGGGCCGAACCATGGCTTGGACCATTTGTCGAATCGCCCAGGAATACATATTGCTTTTCTGTTCAATACTTGGTCTCCTTTAAAGAAGCATTCGGCCCTCCTTGTTTTATTAAACCTCTGACTTTATGATTCATGAGATTTTTCAACGCGTCAAAGTTCGGTATCTTTTGTTTTAGATGGTCGGGCAGATTCTTATAAATAATAGGGCCTGGTTGTACGGGGTTCTGATTAAGTCCCCCATGTCTGCGACTTCTGGTGGTCGATAGGCAGGATAACTAACCGAGACCTTGTCGGAGACGCCGTCCATCGATGAAATTATTGTCGTGCGTAGTAATAATTTGTGTCTGATTGGTGTGGAAGGTTTTGAGAGTGGCGACCGGTCAACCTAGGGAACGGTGCTATTGAGCTCTTGCTGTAGGAATCTGAATGGTGGTTGTGCTGCTAAAAATAACTCCCAAGTCTCCGCGTAAGAGGCCAGAGGGATGTATCGTTTTATTGATAGAATCAGGTCGCGACAATGTTGGACTGAGTAGAAGTCGTCCAAAGTGAAGACACGTAGGCGTAGGAACTCTGCGTTTAGTAAATTGGGTTTGGCCATAACGTCAGTTATGATAATACCCTGGCACTTGCGTTTGTGGAGAGACTGCATATCGCCCAGGGAGAGTTGGTTTTTCTTCCCTCCTACTGCCGGAAAAATGATAGTCCACGTATGCGCTGGAATGCCACCGTGGACGCTAAAGTAATTGTAGCTAGAGGTAATAACATGTTTGACGGTTAATTTCGAGCCAGTGTTACTGTAGTTGGGGTGTTAGAATGAGAAATGAGTTTGCTTGGAGAATAAAAAGGAGGTTATGTTGACGGCCGAATTGGAAATTAGGTTACTGTGACTCTTATTGTTTAGTCTGACATTGTGTGGATTGAAGAATAAGACAATAGGACATAAAGTGAAGCACTCTAAATGGTATGTGAAAGTATGTGTATTGTGCGGAATTAAGTGTGATGATTAAATTTTTTATTTTGTTTATTTTGTTTTTATTTTACGGGCAATGGTTCGTAACAATGTGCAGTAGTATGTGTATTGTGCGGCTTTGGGTGTAATGATTTTATTTTTATTTTTTCTTTACTGTTATTTATTTCTCTCCTGAAGGAGGGTCCGAGTAGTGGAGGTGTAATTAGAGAACCGGGTATACAGGCCGGTCTAATAACGGTGCTTCGTCATTAGGTTGTAGTGGCGCTGATGGTTCATGTTGGGGGGTGGGTCTGCTGCTCCGATGAGATGTAGCGGGATTTCCGGAATGTTATTTCGGAGGTAATTTTCCCGATCTGGTTGGCGACGGGGTTGTCTTGTGCAACGAGTGTAGTTTCGTATCGCGGTTAGGATTCGGACTTTATGCCTTATGACAAGGAAGGCGATGGCTGCCCCAATTAGTACAATGATGATCAACGTTAATGTTGCGTGCCATATAGACCTTATGGGGACTAAGGCTATATCCTGGAGCACGACAGTTAGTGGATTGTCCAGCGGGAACTGCCTGGTATTATCGAGGTGGTCTTGCAATAATTGGTCGATCTTGTATCGTTGTCTCATTTCTTTTACCATCGAAAGTAAGGAAGTATGGCCCATGATATCTTTATCAGTGAAGGCCCCCGCCGATGTAAAAGCTAGTGATGGTAGTTCTAATGAGGCGTTGAATTTCGTTGGCAAGGGTAGCGTAGCGATTTTCCTTATTATTGATTTATTGGTAAGTAGCACCAATATATCGTTTTCCGCCTGGAAGTGAAAATCCGGGGAAGGGCAGGATATCTATGTGTAAGTTGAGGAAATTTGTTTATTTATAGGTTGTAACCAACCAATGTGCTGTTCGGTGCATGTATATGACCGGGTATTCTTTGGTGCAGTTACGGGGGTCCCGGGGGAGGAACATGTATTGCGTTATTGGGCTGCAGCTTCTTAAGAGGAGCACGTCGCCGCCGTTCAAAGCTACGAACCGGTGAGACTGGAGTAAGATTTGAGGTAATAGGCTTGGTTCACCGGCTCCCGAAAGGAGTTTTGCTAGGGACAGTGTAAAGCTGTTGCTTAAAAAAGTGTCGTGGTGGATCTTCTGGAGCATATACGTTATGTTTTTCGCCAAGATCTCTGCCAGGAATGTTAATTTTCCATTAATTTGGCTTGCGGGCATCCAGCTATTGGAAACTTTTTGCGGAGAGCGTTTTAAACGGGTTTGTTGAAGAGTAGCAAGTGTGGAAGTTTCCACAATTTCTGAATCCACCGCGTTGCGGGAGTCCTGGCTGAATATCAGTTTTTGTGGGCTAGAGCCAAAGGTTTTTGAGCAAAGTGTGATATGTTCAATTTCTGTAATTGCCGGATCAACGGACAAGTCTTTTTCCCGATAGTAGGCTTTCCGTAGATTCCGAAGGCCGTAACCTACAGATGGGTTTCAAACGGGGTGACCAGATCAGGACCCCTTCCGCGGTTTCGCAAGCCGATTGGTTAGCAAAACACATGTTGCTTAATTTGGTGTTGGCCATTATACTGCTGTCTTCGTTAGACACCGTGATGCTGATGGTGTTGAGGTAATAATTCGTGACCTTAGTAACGGTGATTTTTGGCAAAGACCAATCCGGGGAGGCCGCATTTTTCGTGGCAAAGAAACCGTCGCTATCGCGGAAGAGTTTTTCTCCACTTGGTGTTCTTTTTGTTTTCACCATTTTCCGACAAGCTGTCTCACCCAGAAAGACTTTCTCTAAGGTTCTTTCAAGATTTTAAGCCCTGAAAAACAATTATGAGGCGGTGACTTCAGTGGTTTTAGCCATACACTCGTAGGCTGGTATCGAGTGAAACGTCGGGTCTGGATAATGGAAGGTGACGTTGACAATCTAGGATTTAGGCGGGAGAGGGGTCATCTTACAATCCAAATTCGGTAGGATTTTCCACGGAAGGCAGTATTTCTCGCCGGGCAATAATATAGTTCCGTGGATTTAGGTTCCAATGAGTTAAAAAGTGATTGGAGTAATGATTCTTCATGGTTAGTGTCCCTCGGTGGGAAAGGGGTGACGCCTGTCGTAAAATTAAGGAGCAGTACAAGAAGTAAGTTGAAGAGTTGCTAGGATTGGGGCCGTTATATTTACGTCGGACGACGATTTCGCCGGTGAATAAATATAAAATTATCGACGTGATGTTAAGAATTTTTGAAATTTATCGGAGTTTAAAATTGTCGAAGAGGTGTGAAGAATTTACAATATGTATTTATAAAATTCCCAGAATGAGCTAATGGTATGAGTTCATTCTATTATTTAATAACGCTCCGTCTTAGATGTTACAAGTAACAACACATGTATAGTTGCTTAGCATTTATGAAAAGTCGATCAATGAATATTTACGAAATATATATAAAGACAGTTGCTTTTCAACCTTACGGTCTTTGCTGTGTACTTTACCGATACTGGTCTATCATTCGTTCTGTTTCGTATTGGTGGTTCCGGATTAGCGGCATTGTTTGTTTTGCGACTTTCCCAGTTTTGTAATAGTTTCTCCCGTTTTTCATAACTAAAAATTCGTTATCATTTTCTGGCATCGCTAAAAAGCAATCAATAACATAAAACATAACTACTATTGTCATTTTGAACTACTCTGCATGGTCTTCTACTTCGACAAATGAGTTGTAGAGGGCCACTCATTAATAATGGAATGTAAAGTTTAGAGTATTCTCATTCTTCAATTGAGTAACTGGGAATTTTATGTATTCATCGTATGATGCTCTAACCGATTATCTTTCGCAAAAAAGCTGTAGCTATGTTATGGCTCAGATAAAATTTCAGTTATTTCAGTTTTAAGTTATGGCTCAGATTTTGTAAATATTGTGACTCTTGTAAAGTAATGTGTGTGTGCAAAAGTGCAAAAATCAAATAGCTTCAAGATGGTATCCAATCCTTCATCACTTCAAAATGTGCCACGTTAATACAAAAATGTCAACTGCAAAAAATTTGTTCGTTAATTTGACAAATTTTGACGCTTGATTGGTAACGTCAAGAAAACCCTAAACATTTTAACAAAGAAGCATATCACATTGACATCAGCAAAATGTCATTAATTTGCTCGACAGGCGGCCAGTTTGAAATGTGATTCATGTGATGAAGATTAAATGTCAACTTTTAATTTCAATCTTAAATTAAATTCAGCGAAAAAAATAAAGTACTGAAAAAATGGAATCGTACACTGTTGTTACCCAAATCCTAACTATCACAGGCCTATTACATTAGGTCTGCTTTTATAGGCATATAAAATGCGGTAATCTGTCATTTGTTACAATAACAAATTTGTTGTTCGTTGAACAAGTTCAATGAACTATATCACTATAAGGAACAGAGCTGGACCAAATACTTGATTGAAAATACAAAATACTTTTAAATCCAAAAATACAAAAACTCAAAATACATTTTGAAAATTTGTTCTCCAAAACACAAAATACAATATGGCGATTTGGAAGTAGTTTGACAGTATTTTAAGGATTTTGTCGATGTTTTTGGTCCAGCTCTGCTAAGGAACAATTATTTTTAATGCAAAGGTTTTACAAGTGGGGATATTGCAATTGATAATTGTCATTTGCAGCTTTAATTTAACTTATTCAAGGGCAAAACAATGTGTTTATATCCAGCCTTCAAATTGATTTTTTGAGGTAGATGTGAAAGCGGATATACATTTTTGGAAAGGAAGTATTACATTCTTGTAGATTTCGATTGTTTGCCGCGATTTGTGTACCCTTTATTGTTTTTTTTTGTATGGCTTTAAATTTTTACAAATTACTGATATTTGAATAGTTAATGAATATTTTTAATGCCGGTAACTTGATTCACCTTCTTCAATAACAAATTTCATTAGCCTGGTATTACTAATGATACAGTTGTTCACACAATTAATTCTAAATGAAACGTTAGCGCAATCATTCTTTTCTCCGCTATTGTTTTGGTTCTCAAACATCGAACATAGTGTATTTTAATTTTCAATATGTTATGAATGCACTGCATGTACTTTTCAACTTCTAGTATACTGATATGCTTCAATGAATGGATTTTCCGGACAATTGATTTAAATTGTGGGAAATATTTTCTTACGGATGTCAAAGCAGTCGCTACAAAACTGTTGTGATTTATATAAGCTTTGAACGCCTTGGTTGAAGTTATGGAATTTGTTTGGAAACCTGGTAACCCAGGTTTCCAGGAAAATTTGAAAACTTAGCCTCGTCCCCGAAGTGGACATTGCCAAATTATGGAACTCGAGTGAAAAAGCGGGGCTTAGTTTGGAGAAATGGAATCTAGACAAGCCTCACCCCGAAGGGGGGTGGCGTTTCCAAGTAATTTTTTCGAGCTCCATACTGAATATATTGCTAACAATGTCAAAACTTATTTCACTTAGATGCTAAACCCTCCTGGCTTTCCAATAATTATAACAAAAAATATTTATTTGGTTCTTCATTTATTATAATTTTTGAAGTTAAGATACAACAGGTTAAAGTAATATATACATTTGTAGGCATATTATTTTTTGGCTGTTATAAAACAGAAAAATTAGGGATAGAAAGGGGAAAACTCAAACTCAGTAGTTCAATTTAATGTTTTAATTTCAACAAGAAAATATTTTATAAACAACAGCATTTGCGGACTACTCTGCAGAGTCACAATATTGATAAGATATTCTGACATACTTTTTCGCACATAACATGCTTTAAATTGGAAATATTTCTTAAATTGAATTGCTGCAATAAATAACTGATGATTTTGATTTATTTCCTATTTATGTTTAAAATTTTCCTTTTTTTGACAGTTAATATAATATGTACATGTGCTTGATATATATGAAATTAACAGTATGAACCAATGGTATGGGGTTCATTCAATTATTTACCAATGTATTCAATACTAGAAGTTCCAACACACACGATGGTTATAATAAAAAATGTATTTACCAATCAGTTTAAATTCCTAGTAAAGGCAGCTTGTTCTACGGAGACATTCGGTTTCGGTCCTTGTGTGGGTTGTATAAGCGCAAAAGAAAAAAAGGTGTTTACATTGTTGATGACGGCTCCACAATACTTAGGATAATGAAGTATGATGGTAAAAACTGATGCAAATACGCCTGCTGTTGAAACGCATTATAACTGCGTGATTTATATACCAAAATAGGTTTGAAGCGACCAGTAGATTGAAACAAAGCAAAATCCAAAAGATACTATCCCTCGCAGAAATAGCCGAAACTTTTCAACAATGTCCATAATGGGCCTTAGAGTTTCGAAGATATCCATAATGAGCATTTATGTGTTATCAAGTTCAAGTTACCTTTTGAATACACTCAAGGATTTCCTACTGTTACATGTTGTGGCATTAGTCGACGCTATCATTTTTCAATTCCAATTGTATGAATTTGACACAAACTCGAAGGTATGCTCGTCAAGGTTGTATGGAATTACAGGCATACGTATAGTTATAAGAATTAAATGTAATTCACTACCAAATTCGCTGAAGAAATTGACACGACCATAAATCACTGGCCAAATTAATAATGTAGGTATGATTATTTTTGGCGATAGATTCCATGTAGTGATTTTACCGAAATAATACATATAATATTAATAATTAATGTAGTCATTTGTAGTAATTAAGCAGGCAAACTAATTACTAAACATTAAATGACTGCATTACTACCCCTGCGCAAACCAACCTCACCAGTCGAGCTTACACACCTTCATTTGTTTATAAAGTAAGATTTTAATATATTGAATCAGCCCATTGAGTCAGGGGATTAGAAATCTTGGGGTATAGAAATTACATGATTAGGAAAAAGCAATATGTATGTCACCTTTGATGTTGAATATTAAGGAATCTAAGCAATTCTGGTCTATTGACATTATATGATAAATATGTACATTTTGGTATACGTACAATATGATTTAAAATACAAATATGTGACTACAACATTTACTGTGTACCTAAAAATGGGACTTCAGATTCAGGTTTTGAAATATTACGTAATAAAACGTGTATTTCGGGAACTTTCATCCCACTACACACCGCAACCATCGATCCCACCCTAAGGTGAGTAGGTAAAAACCCAACTTCGTTTATTGTTCAAAAAATACAAAACTCAGAAATTTGAGCTTATTTGACACGAGGAGTTCCATGGTGAACTAGGTTTTCTATTCCCTTCACCCCCAAGAGAATGTAGGATATTCAGGTAGTTGTCACCTGTTTCCGTCGAACCACTGGCTTCGTTGTAAAGCGTGGTCGGTTTAATAGACAAAGATTCACAATAATCGTACTAGACGCCCAATGAACCTGAAATTATAAAAAGATATTTGAATCAACTACGTTGGAAATGTAATTATGTGAAACATTTTTATTTAGTGATATTCTTCAAAGTCTTCTTGAATTGGCTGGTTGAATTTCCTAATATAATATTTGTTGCATATATAAATAATTCCACCGAATTGTGTATTGTAGGAACAACGTTTTTTAGTTTGCGCGGTGTGATAGCGTTCGCTACTAACGGTCTTATCTATTCTAAAATTAAAGCCAGACTTTGGTATCTCAACTTTTGTATTTTCTAGAAAAAATACAGACCTCTATGATTTTTGATTTGCCCCCACATTTTTTTCTGTTTACTAATGTGGAAGCGTAAAAAAATACAGTGAATAAAGATGAGTATAAAACATCTCTATTTAAAAAAAGAAAAAATAAACCTATGACTGGAACTAAGGCGAATTGTAGTTCGATTACACTTTAGATAAAAAATTCATTTGCAGGGGAAATTAATTATGTTTATATATATAATTAATTTCTTCGTTTTTCGGACTTCGCCCATTGATAGCTGGGGCATTCCATTGGTCAACACTTGGTAATATATTTTCTCGCACAGTAAAGTGTTTGTTGTGTAGTAACATAGTTTGCACTTCATATTAGATGTCTACGCATGTCGTTTATTGCATATATTTTTAACGTCAGCATTAGTAAAACCAGTAAAATCATCTACATATGATTATTATAAAATTAATCATTCTGACGACATGCAGAGTGTATAACTAGCTGTCACTAAATAATGAATTGGAACATATAATAAGGTATCTTATATATCGTGGCTGTTAGAAATTTTCACCATAATTATGGTTTGTAAACTTTCGTTGGGTAGTTGTACGCATTTATTAGCTAATGTAACATTACTTGATGCACAAGCATAATATGATTTGAGAGGCACTGTGATCCATGCATTAACTCGCTTTATAAAATTGGTTAATCAAAATGATCCATTTTTCTCCATAAAATGACATAGAAATGTCCTTATAAATCCCAACATGCGTGTTTGTAAACTAAACTGTCAATAATACTGAGACGTTTTTTAAACACATCTTGTTTTATAAATGTTTTTTATCTCCCAAATCTCCCTCATGATAATACATGAATTAATAGTACATTAGCTCTGTCTAGGTGTGTATTTGCTGTTGAATTCATATTAGTGTCGAGAAAAATGTTTTTTCACATTTAATTTAATGCAAGTTGTTGTATCTAGGCGAAATTTGGCAATTATTTGTATTTTATCACGTATGTATCACGGTAAAAATTATTAAAACAATATAAATTATTGTTTATCCTAATTTTTGACCATACTGCATAATACGCCAGTATTAAATTAGAACTACTACCAAAATTGTTGATAATTTAAAAAAATCGATTATGATAAAAATAATTAACGCTTTTTACTAAATCCTGAAATACTCATTCCACTTTTCCTCGCTCTCTCTGTTGCATATGTGGTGGTATAGAAATGTATGTTTCATGTGCTCACTGAATCCTTGGATCCTTGTGGTGGATGCAGCAAAAATTGTCTGAATTTAATTAAAAAAAAGTTCAGACGGGTTGTGTTTTCTTTGAGTTCGAGCTCATTTTCTCCACATATGGGACTCTGGAAAGAGGTAGGGAATTGTGGGTGCCTATGTAGCTTAAAGGTAGAGCACTTGCCCGAAATGCAGGGGATGCGAGTTCGAATCTCGTCATACTCACTCCACTTTTCCTCGCTCTCTCTGTTGCATATGTGGTGGTATAAAAAGGTGATTGCCTACTGCAAAATACTTCCTTTGCATTGCAAAAATTAGGTTCAGTTTTGAGTTCATGCTTAATAAAAACCATATTATAATATTATACAAGTATATACTCTATTTGTATCAGTAGTTTATCGATGTCCGAAATAAGTCTCTTGCCCGCGGTACGGGTGACGGTTCAACCACTTACAACAGAAATATTACTCTACATTAAAATTTTATTATTCATAATAGCCTATTTGCTTCTTCCATATTATAATTTCGTCGTCTACAGAAGCATTTCAAGGAAAGGCATTGACAATTGCGAAATTCACTTATAAGTAAAATGGACAACATTTTTGTATTAAATATTGTACAGTTCCGATTACATGGGACTATACTTAAGTTAAAAGGCTTTAGTTGTACAGTTTTGCATTTATATGCTTTATGCTAAATGAAAACACGCGCTTTTATACGCATTGTAAACGATGGGATTCAATGCATCTTACAAACTAACAATAATTAAGTTCTAATTATCCATTGACATTCGACAATAAGTAATTAGTTACAATTCTTTATATTTGCGAAATGATTTGATGAAAGGATTATTAAAATTACAAAGAGAGATAAATTTTGATTTTTGTATACCTTGCGTAATACTAAAATTAGAAATGGAAAATGAAGTTCGGTTTTACCCGTGCCCGGTACCCTGCACACTACTGGGCAACGATGAGACAATGTCCCCCATCGTCCGAGAAGAGTCAGGGGGAGAGGCGAAAGTCCGGTTTAGTGGCTTAGTGGGGGAGACACGAATTAAGAAGCGTACTGTCCTGTATGGATCCCGAACCAAATATCCTATTTCGACACTTTCGGTCCTCCTGTATGCCGGGAAGGCTATTGCAATGTGGTTGGGGTCATCGGATACGGAGCTTATTGCCACAAATTCCAGTTGAGCTGCATTCGACGGGGGTTTCTGTTTATCAAAATGTGTCCAATTTATTGTCCAGTAAATCGTCGCCGGTTGACAATGTTACTGGTGCCAGGTGTATCTGGTTTGTGACCAACTCATGACGGAAGTGGAATAAATTTTTCGTAGCGATGAGAAGAATAAATTTTGCGAAGCGATGAGAAGGATAAATTTTTCGGAGCGATGAGAAGAATAAATTTTTCGGAGCGATGAGAAGAATAAATTTTTCGTAGCGATGAGAAGAATACATTTTTCGGAGCGGTGAGAAGAATAATTTTTGCGAAGCGGAGGTGTTTTGGAGTTTTCCTGTGCTCCAGACCCAAGTGAGAACCTAAATTTAAATTGGCTTGCTTTTATATGGTTCTAACAAAGGGTGATTAATAAAATTATGGCTTATAATTGGCCATTGTCGAAGTATGGTTACATGTTTTCTACATGAACGATGTCGGACTTTATTCTCCCAGACACGATGTTTGTGGGGGATACTCCAAAATTTAGCGTGGAAACTTTCTTCATATAGGGGCCGAACCATGGCTT
>JABASD010004180.1:0-16522 GCA_019776165.1 Pogonognathellus flavescens
ATTTTCAAAAATGCATAAGTCATGTCAGTCAAAAATGAATTTAAAAATTCATCAGTGATGCGAGCAGCAAGTAAAAATCTCAATCAACATTCAAAAAAATTAGAAACATTTTGATTCGACGCTAGGCAGTGAAGAACAAAAGGCAAAATCTCTTATGGACTTTTAACATAGGGAAAAAGAGCAGCTCTCGGAGGATGAGTAATCAAGGGGACGAAGGGAAACCTTCCACAGATTGCTTTGTTGGAAAAATTAAGGTGTGCTATTTACTATATTGTGATTCACAGTTTGCACACTATTATAAAGGCAATGGCAATAATAATAATTAATTTGCTATTTCTACTCTTTTTTCTTGCAGAGCGTTTTTGAAATTTTTGAAGACCATAAATGTGCAACCACATGTATGATTAGAAATCCAGATATCAAACAAATGAAGGAGTTGATGAAGGAAAAAAAATATCCATACTTGGCAATGCCGTTAGTTTTTCAGTGGCAGAGGTAAAATACAAAAAATAGAGAACCTTACAATATCAGTCATCAACTAAATAACATTTATTTTGACTTTCGTGAACTAAATAAAACGTTACAGCATAAAATTTTATTTATAATCGTTTTTGTGTTTAGATTGATCACTGCAGACTCAAGTAAGGACGCAGGCAAAATTGTGAAATACATAAGCCCGTGCCTGAAGACATTTAATAACTTATTTGACATCTACGATTATTTGCGCGTTACTTCATGTAACCTACCCATACATTGGTTCAGTTATAGTGAAACTGTAAACGAACAGAATTATTTTGTTCCTGAATTTGGAACCATAGCCATGCAGGTTAATAATAACATTTTTTGTAGTGTTCATTGTATTAATCGTATTGATAATATCATGAACTCTTTGCATGTTTCATAAACTGAATGATTGTAAAATTGTTATTTTTAAGGATGTCAGTGTCGAACGTGAATTTTTGCCAATCAGTGTTATCAACTGCGTTGACAGTGTCCTAGACCATGAATCAATTGCCAAAACTTATATAACTTCCTGCACTTTTAGCGATTCAATTTCCAAAGGCGATGACAGCGATTTCTTGACGTGTTGTGATTGTCTGGATGATTGCAAGGTTAATATTACAAAGTGATCTTAACTCTTAACTTATCATATTCTATAAGATATTTTAAGACCCAAAATTGTTATTATTCATTTCAGGACAAATCAAAATGTTCGTGCTGTCAATTAACGCTCCAAAGTTTAGATCCCTTATTAAGGTCGAAATATGAATCTCTAGGTGTCGATATTGGATATACGTTTAGCAACCTCTACACTCAATTTTTGTCCGGAATTTATGAATGTAATAGGAAGTAAGTCATTTTGTTTTAATTGTTTGCGATTTTGAAAAAGCGCCTGAGGCTTAATTTCCACTGTTAAGCTAAAGGAAATATTTTATTACGTTTGTAGGTATTTAATGGATTTTTAACTTTACTTTATGAATGTGATATATATCCTTAGGTGTCCATGCAGCATCAATACCTGTGTAAATCGTGTAGCTCAAAAGGAAATATTTGTTCAATTACAACTATTTAAAACGGTGAACAAAGGATGGGGAGTGAGGGCGATGCATGATATTGCACGGGGAACATTCGTATGCAACTATGTGGGGAAGATATTAACGGTTCAAAAAGTGAGCAAAGTGAGTGACATATTAAGGGCGTCAGCCATAATTTCTATAAAATATGTATTTATGTGTTACATTATCCATCTCGTATAATAACATATTATGACATCGATATGTATATTTTTTAGATGCCTGACAGGAAGGATGGTTGGAAATACTTGGCTAACTTACAGGTAGCTCACCCACAGAAAGAAGGCTATGAGCATAATGTTGTAATGCCTGACGAGGAAACCAATTGGATAAATGCTTCTTCTAAGTGCACCGTAAATGAACATTTTATAAGTGCCAGTGTTCTTAGTACAAAAGAAATTGGCCCCACCACTTCCAATGAAGTCTTTAAAAGTACTCCTACAATTACAACTTCTACCAACGACAATACTGCCAACACTCGTGCTGATTTATCAATTCTCACCAAAAGTAGAAATTTAAATTTGACATCAAGAAACTTTAAAAGTACTCCTACAATTACAACTCCTACCAACGACGATACTGCCAAGACTCGTGCTGATTTATCAATTCTCAACAAAAGTAGAAATTTACATTTGACATCAAGAAAAGCGTATATCAGAAAAGTAAAAATTCCAGCAATACTAAACTGCTGTCTTGTTGGGACTCCCATTAAAAATAACTGTTGTATAAAAATGACCAAAAGGACTCGGAACAAAAAAAACGTAATATGTGCAGAGAAGACTCTTGAAACATTTAAGAAAACGAGAAATGCGTGCGCATCTATGAATCAGACAGGGAGGAAAATATTTCAACGCAAGTCTCGTGTTTTTCTTTCTAAAAAAGCTGAAAACAAAGGGAATAAAGCTTTAAAACCACAGACTATTGATCGCACAATTAATAATGGATTGTCTCAACAAGAGAGAGAAATAAAAAAGAATCTTTTTCGATATCATCGCACTCGCACCATGCACACCAAAGTTGCTTTGACACAATGTGTATTAAAAGGAGTACCATTAAAACTCGGCAACTGGAGACTTTTACAGAAGCCAGTGTATAACCTTCGTCCTAAGATTGCCCCTCCAGGGCGTGTCAGAAGATCTCGAGGAGGTAAAAATATTAAGGAGAGAAAAATAGGGAAATATGTAATTGATGGCAAGAAGGAAGGAAATATAGGAAGATTTTTGAACCATTCATGTGATCCTAACCTATTTTGCCAATACGTATTTACGGAAAGTCATGACATAAATTTACCAATTTTGTCTTTTTTCGCTTTGAAAGATATCTTGGCAGGAACAGAACTGACCTGGGATTATAAATATGATTTAAACAATAACAACAGAGGGGTTATTATGTGCCATTGTGGGTCAAGCAACTGCAGAGGAAGACTATGTTAATATTTAGAAAACTAGCTGTAGTTTTTCCTGATGACTGACTAACTGTAGATATACTTTTTAAATTAAATTGTGAGTGAATTTTCAATAGTTTTGATCGTGGAGTGATTTTTGTTTGCATTAATTTTAACCCTGACATGTATTTTTTGACAATATTTTTCATTGAAAATGTGTTTTCAGAATAAATGGAGTAAGAAAATTAATACTAAGGCTATGACAATAAATTATTTTTATTCTACGATTTATGATTTATCTACCTAGAAATCAATTGTACTTGTGTAGTGTACTTATATGTATGTACTTATAATATTATAGCGTAAAGATCTGTAAATGGTATGTGAAGATTTTTAAATAGCTTATTATTATTCCCCCTGCTCTGTCTAAGTATCTGATAATGAAGTGTGACCTTTGATATAATCCCACTGTCGGCTTACTCATAATATGTGAGACTTGCAGTATGTTAGCTATAGTCTAATGGTGTAGGTTTCTGTGTCTGCTTCTGCGAGCATAAGCAGATACAGACACGATCTAGTAGCAAGTCAATTTGAAGTTCAGAATTATCGGTGAGGTGTGGTATTGACATACATGTTTTTATTTTTGATGAATATGTGAATGCTCTTACAGGTAGCCCCGAACTTTTAGGAGTGAGACAACTTTTTTCTTTCCGTAATGTATATAATTTCCAATCATCCAACTTACAAAGTTCGGATTTGGTCTGTGGTATAGAATGAAGTGTAAAAATCGAAAACACATTTTATTTTAACTACTGCGTACCTACTTGAGAATGTGTTTACTATTATAGTACCACTGAATCTGGTATCCAACTTTTAGTTCACTCTGCTACTTACGTATAGTTTTTGGAAATTAGTTTTTCTTAGTAAGTTTTAGCTATTCACGTGTAAACTATAATGCTATGGATTGTCACACTTTATAATATAACATATTCATCAAGTAATACAGGCTTTAAAATCTCAAGTTCATAAACCATCTTAGGTACCAAATAAATGAAAAACTTTAGGGAAAAATCCAAAAACACATTGTATGTATAATTACAAGATTACATCTTGGGAATGGAGATGAATATCCCAAACATGCGAAATGACATAATTTTAAGCATAACTTGTAGAAAACTTTCAACACACTGAAAGATTGTGAGTAGATCTTTTGACTTGAACCAATCTTTTTTAGTGTGGTTCTTTGAAATGTAGTTGAGTTGACAGTATACAAGTTCCCCCAATGAGCGCAATATGCATGCACACACACACAGTCCTATCTTCATCTAAACTCCTTCACTTCTAATCTCCCTCTTTCCTCAACACTTTTCTTGTAAAAATACGGAGGATTTTTCCTCCAGAAAAATCACAAATATATGAAAGCATATTATTACATTTTTACATTTACTTACGTATAAGTACTGGTAAATACACAATGTAGGGACAGTTGACAGTGCAGATACTGGGACAATAGATATAACAGTAATGCAACACTTCCTGACTTTCTTGACATTTGACACATGTTGCTTACCTAGCAATACCTTGCTGCATTCCCCGAATTCAATGCTTTTCTCAGTAAACTGAAATATTTTCTTAGGGTACAGTTTCTCTTTCTATTTAAATTTTCAACAGAAACCTAAGACTCTACTACAAGTAATATACTATGAATGCTTCTCGCAAGTTAAGATAATCTTCCTTTTTCTATATAGCATATTCCTTTTCCTCAGCTAAAAATGTATACCGTAACAAACTTCATCACTGCATCTGTCAATAACCTATTTTTACTTCACTGATGTTGCACTTTTAATTTTAGAATAATATACCTACATAATATTTTGCCTTCATTAGACAAACAACCACATTACCTAATCTCGTGTAAAAAGCAGGTTCAAAAATATAAATAGTGTGCATTCATCAGCCGCAGCCCGCAGCCATCAGGATCATACAACTATTTAAGTGAATACAATTTTATATTTTGAAAAAACATGAGAGAATGAGAAAAGGGACTCAAATTCATATAGTAATTTATTTGTGACATGGTTAAAAACATCAACACCCAATGTGCCAATGGTATACAAATAAGATAGAGAATATGCGAATTTGTGAAAATCCGTACAACTTTCATTAAAGCTAAAAGTTTCGTCAAGAGTACTTGAACAAAATAGAATTAAGCATGCATGTTTTAATTCAATTTAAGTGTTTAATGGACCTTTTGTTCCCCTCGTCGTGGATTTCCTTTGGGCTAACCTAATATATCCGCATGGTCTCACAAATCTCGTCAATCTCATTATGAATTCAATTCTACCGATTTCCCACAACACTAGTAATTAGTTTACACGAGGTATACACTAATTGATAGTGAAGCCCGGAAAAGGGTTAAAAGTATTTATATATGAATGTATGTGTCAGTCTTGTCTATAGATACATTGAAAAGGTATTTTACTACACTTGTATTTATGAATCCCAACGTTAAAGTTCTCTCTGCCTTATTGACATCGCAGAATTAACCGTATTTGATTCTTGATTTGCTATTAGGTAATCAAAGAGGAGTGCGGTCAGAGCAAACCGTCTCATGTGGTGAACTACAGATATCTGCACTTACTTTACAATATTGTGACATTACAAATATATAGTAGTAAAGAGAATTTCTCTTGTCCATGGAATCTGGAATATTTCATTCAACTGACAGTGTTGTGGTGACTGCTCTACGAGTGTCGGTGTTTACACCTGAATCCTAGTAATTAAGTATTGATCAACTCTCACAGTTTAATAAATTATAAATTTAGGTCCACATAATCTGTTCTGTCATAATAACGAGATTCAGAAGTTTTACAAACAATTATGCTCTAAGTGAGGCGGTCTGTGTGACTGTTACAGAATATCTCAACCAAGATTGTATTAGTATCTGTAGTTGCATTTGCAATATCAATTTTATTTTTGTAAGTATTATGTGGGTAGCATTTTATTTAGAAAACCCATAATTCAATGTAATTTGTAAACACCAAATACCAGGTTCCAAGTAAAACGTACTATTATTTCTTATAATGGTGAAGTATTGTAGATATCTATAAACTATACCACAGCTAGCAGATTACAAATAGAAATATAATAATATGATTCTTAATTCTTAATGCGGATTCATTTATTCTGTATTATTTCCCTTAAATGTACTACTTGAAATGTACAATAAGAAGCGGAGCAGGATTACATTGACCACACGAATACCCACTCGAAGAAAGTCCTTCAAAATAATACTATAAGAATATAAGGGATTGTTTCTAAATAAATATACCTTACAGCAATACAAGTTCGCAAGCAGTCTGTGTACCTTTCTAAACACAACTAAAAGTATTTCTTATGTGATGTAAGTTGTTGGACATACGTGGATATAGGCACTTCCGCTTCTTAAGGTAAGCTGGCATGAAAGGGCGGGTATCAGTTACATATCATAATATTTATTTCCACATTCTTTTACATCTGTATTATATCTTCAGTTGTGAACAGACACTTTGTCCTCCAGTAAAAATAAAAGATTCTCTGCAAACGCTAAATATTTTCTCCTATCCTATCATCTTGCAACTGATGTATGTGAAATGGACACAGGAAAAGTTTCTTTACCTTTGCAAGAAAGATAAAGACAAACAAACGAAAGAACATTCAAGTGGTCAGGATCAGCAAACTCTTCAACATTCATATACACATGCTACACTATATATCCAAAATGGATATTATAACAAAAAGGTATAGTTTTAGACAATAGACAGATTTGTATTATATATTGGGCCCCACTTACGCACTCGCATCAATTCAAGATTTGTTGTAGTGCTTACTTCACATATAGTATGATTTTGTATCACATAGCTAAACTAATCTCAATTTTCTTTCCACTCAGTCGTTCCGTATAGTAAAACATTTTGGAAGTGGAAGAGATCGTGTGGAGGGTTGTAGATATAATATTTTATTCTTTCTTGTCAATGTTAGCAAACAAAAACAAACCTACTCCATGCATGCACACTTCAACTCAATCGTATTGTCTTTGCTCAACACAAAAATAAATAAAAATACATATTATGCTAACTTAGATATTTTTAGCATACGTTTGTGATCAAAGTGCACTCCTAAAAATAATTCAGCTAAAAATTCACGAAACGTACTAACAATATTAGTCAATGGCAATTTTTAAGTATCATCTCCTAAAACTGCCTTAAAATTACGATTTATCCGATTTTTATTTCAATTTTATTCTTACTTTCTTTTGAAAATACAATTTAAAAATAAAATCACAATAGAAATTTTACCAGAGCCATGAACAGCAGAGACCAATTCACAGTTATATACGTGTAGGGCTGAAATGACACATATTCATCGTGCTATATGCCGAATCGGGTTTCTTTTCACCCCAAGTCATTCGGTACTACTGTACTACCGTATATAGTATACGGTGCTTCTGTGGTGTGCTACTTATTTCAGAAAAGGAAATATTAACTTTCTCCAATTTTCCAGGATTTTTAAAATTAAATCGAGCATATGGGATATTATGATCTATATATATGTACCTCAGCGATAACACTTCCTGGTTATGCTATATTATGCGTTTGTATGAAAAAAACGCATAAACTTGCAGCAAGCAATATACGTAAGTGTTGCATGTTAAACATGTTTCTATGAATCAATCTTACAGCCTTGGATCAGCCTTACCTATTTATTTTGATCCCAGCTGAAGAATATGATGCACTAATTGTAAATAAATTTCTTAATGTTAGAAACTAACTTTCGTACACAGTAATTTCAAGGTAAAGCTTAGAGAATAGTGTGAGAAATAGCAAATATGAAAGATTAGGAACAAAATTCATTTCAGCTTTAATAAATATATTTTAGCTTCGATTGTCTCAACTAAATCATTAAAATTACAAACGATGAAGATACCAAATCCTTATAGATGTATATTATAGACAGGATATCTTTGCATTCCATATTTGACAAAACATACTAGGTCAATTTTAAGTTGAACCCTATAATATATTCCTATACATATAGTAGTTAAGAAGATGTTCGAAATTTGATTAGAATTCTTGAATGATGATACTATAATTATGACGTTCGTGTCTTTTCTTTCATAAAATTTTAAGCGTGCCTTTTATTGGTTTTGATTCGATCCTTCCTTCATGCTTCACACAAACTGCTAACAATATTGAAATTAGTTAAAAACTATAAAATTTTCCGTATCTTGAATATTATTATTAACTCTGCCTGATATTACCTGCTAATTTCGTTCGTACTGGCAATTAAGATAAACTTGGTTCTAATAATATCTGTATTACAAAAGTAATTAAAATCGACTATGAATTTTACGCATTATAAACAAAATTAATTGCTTCGCGCAAACCAAAAAATACATGGTAGTACATATTAATAGCAAGCGATTATTAAAGTGTACCGGAAAGTGTATTCTCAACAGACAACTTTGTACAAAATTTATTAGGATTTTAGTTTTAAAGGATTTCAAACGAAGAAACGAATGAAACCTATTCATTCATAGTTTTCACAGATGAGATCGCTCTGACATAATAACTAACAATAAGTATGAATCTGAGCTTGCAGTACTTAGTATAGGCAATCATATTAAATCTCGATTTAGTGTTACATATTATATAATTCCTATATTTTTGACGAAAAATTTGTGTAGAAGAATGCGCATAGGTATTCTTTCTCTGGGTAAGAATGTATACTATACAATGACGTAAGTACTACGTCTCTAATAAGCTATTGTCGTTTCTACCGCGATTTTATTTATAACTAACTTATCGTAGAAAAATTAATTCTAACTTGTGCCCTGAAAGAACCCACACTACTGCATAGAAGAAGTCTGTCTCAAAATGAATGAATGAATCTAAAAAGTCAGGATCTGATTAAGCATGAGGATTTCTTGGGCGGGCTAGTATATAAGGTGTATTAAAGATAGAATATTACCACATTGAAGGTTTCTTGGCGTTCTTAAATGAAACTTTGATCAAAATTAGTGACACAAGAAAAAAAATCGTTCACCTACCGAAAGCAATTTCAGGGTAATAAATATATTACTTTCTTAATGAAAAAATCATTCTATAATAATGACCCTTAGTACCAATTGAACCCATTAAAGGGCATTGGGACTGGTCAAAATAGTTTATTAAAGGATACCTCACAAATCAAATCACATTCATGTCAAATTAAATTAAGCTTGTACATGAGAATTCCAGAACTTTCTTATATAACTAAGCACACTGATTATTATTTCTATGCTTTTTTAGTACAGTAGCCCATAGACTCAGACTATGTATTTAGAAAGTCAGCAGACGCAGTTCAGAGGAAAACCGAGAAAGAATTCCTACAACAAACGGTCTACTCCTACATCTTTAGTGAAATATCTCATATTATTTGGCCACATATGAGGTTTTCTTACAACACCATCAGGGAACGGTTCGTCACACAACTACAGATTCGTAAAGCATGTTAATCAAATAGAAGGGGAAGGCATGCATTGACAAACGGAATACATTTCTATCAAATTCAATATAGAGAGAAACCATAGAATTCAACCAAGCAAATGACAATCTTTTGCTATTTTTACCGTTTCATTCATATCCTGTACGTTTCGCATCAGTTCGTTCTGATCAGTGTAACACTAAATTCTACCGGTACAATAAAAAGAAAAAGACGACAGTCATAACTGGAAAAGCAAACACCTGCTGTTACTCCAGACAAATAAAATAATGCCATGTCAAACATCTCACCGTGTGAACCGTGCCAGTGCCATTTCTTATTCCATCCGAAGAAATCACGTGCTGTACTTACTGTACAGCCTGTACATATATAATGTGTGTGACATATCCATTCATTACACACAATTTATTTATTCAGCCAAACGAATCGTCGTGGTATGTCTATGCAAATTAAATTCTGTTCTGAAGACGACCCAATTATTATGAGATGAGAAATTAAACATTTATTTTTAAAATTGATTTGTGCAAAAAAGAATAAAAGAAAGAAAGAATTCAGTTTTGATTCTTCGTCAAAGGGTATGCATACATAGGTAATATTATATAGGTAATATAGAAATCTCATCCTCAAAAATATCTTCTTCAATCCACCGTAAGAAAACTCAAGTGTAAAAATGATGTTATAATCAGTTTTTTAAACCCATAATTGTTGGCCGGGATTTGTGTTGAATGTAATTAGCGTAATATTTTGTACATTGTCAATTTCCATTGAATAAAATGCCAAGTTGAGTGGGAACGGAAAATAAAGCTAAAATAAAATGCAACAGTCGATCTGATTAATTCAATAATTATAAATGATACATTTAAAATCTGTCTACAAAGAAATAGATTGTCAGATTTTTTTCAGTATACAATTCTAATAGATTCTCCATACTTTCGATGTTATACGAACCCGTAATTTCCTGAAGAAGACTAGCAAAAGCTAGAAAAAATGACAAAATTGTGTTAATTTCTTAACATACCTCTTGAATCAGAAAAATTACTTCTTTTAATGAATTCTTCACTGAGCTTAGATTGAGAGTGCTTTTTGCGCCATAAGACTTACAGTACCAATTTTATACATAAGAAACCTGGTAGCATAGCGTGGTCTTGATGTATGAATTATGTGGAATAGTTGCATATCTGTAGTTAATAAAATCTGTACCAGTAATACTATGCTGAATATACTTGCGTCTTCGTACGTGCATTTTACAGAACAGCAAGCTAACATAATAATTTGCCCAACATTTTCCTCGTATAGTGTTATAGGATACGCTACACGGGACATGCCATATAGTGTGTATTAGCGCTTTAAGCATTTAATTACAAGAGCAATTAAATTCATTGTTACATACTTAAACACTAATTGAAAGTCCATAATTATACTTATTACGTCTATTCCAACACAATTGCCATTCTACGTTGGAATCAGATGACAATGACGTTCTTCTATAGGATACTTACACACATTAGTTTGTATATACGTATATAATATTAGAATTTTAAAGATATATAACTTAAATTATACACTCAGGTAGCATTATAGCGGTTCAGTAAATACAGTAGCAACCCTTTACAACACGATATTGGTGAAAAACAGTACGTTATAGAAAAGAACTTGAGTGAAGTGATATAACAATTCAGACATACCTAAAATATATAACCAAAGAAAGTTGGTGGTGTGAATAAGCATTGCATGAAATCGAAAGTCAAAGTTAAACATCTCGACTACGGTCAATATTAAAGTACCTGTGCGTTCAATGCGCAATGATAGAATGGTTTCTTATCAAGTTTTATTTTCAGTTTGACTTATTGTGTATCAGCAGGAAACTTACAGCTGCATGTATGGAAATACATCGTTGTATGCCTTAACATAGCAGTGGATTTCATTCACATAATTTTCTTTATTATGTAAAATCGTCTGAGAATGAAATGATTATGTGTAAGACATCTTAAAAAAATTGTGCATCACATTATATCCGGCATTTCCATTTTTTGCTGGCTCGTAAAGTTTTATTTTTGCTCGTAAACTTTTTTGGAGTGAGGATTGAATGTAGAAAATTGATCTTCTCAGACACTTTCTATTTATTAGCTTCTTTTTTATACTCATCGCGTCACTTTTAGCTTTAACATGTGAATGAATGAAATATGGGCTTAATATTCCACCGTGTAAATCTCTACAATTTTTAGGCTGGAATTCATGAATATAATAATAATATAGGTGAATTGAATATTAAACAGAATATTATATGATGTAGAAATATTTTCTAGGTTCACAATATTCTTACAGGTCCCATAAAGTTGGTTGGTGAAGTTACATTGGAATTTATGTAATATTTAATTAGTTTGACTATTAATAGACAGAAGACTGGAAATATCAGTTCCTATAGTCAATATGAGTAATCATAAACAACGGTCTACAGATTATCTGGTAGGTGAAGGTATTCAGGTATTAGTTTACTTCTAGAAGGGCTGTTATATTACAAACTTAATACTTCATTTCATATTCTAACTCATTCTATGTAACCAGAAATATAAATCTTACTAGATTTCATCATCTAGGTATTTATTTAGAACTCCGTGTATTTACTCATGTAAAAATGACGTGTGGAGTGTGTAGTTATGTAAATACCAATAAATAATGGTTGCATTCACTTACTTGAAATCATATAATTGTGATGCAGTGAGTAAATATAAACTTGCGTTCTTAATGGAGTACCTAACTGATAAGTCTTGAATCACAGATAGAGTCCACCTTATGAATCAGATTTAGATCAAGTTGTATTTAGTCTTAATAAATTCTTCTGTTTCGCACTTTATCTAAATTAGCTGTATACTCAATACTCATATTATTACTTAATTCATTACCAATTTTTTGAACTAATTAGATAATACTTTTCATCCTGTATGTATCAACGGACACAACATACATAAACACACACACACAAACACTCACACACCTATTTTAGGAAATGCAAAATGTAATTTATTGCAATTCTTTAACAGAATCTCAATCTCCGAATGTTGGTATCACATTACTTGCAATACAAATATATACAACCGTATCTCATTCATGTGTAAATATAAAATACAGATAGTACCTACTACTTTACTATTAATAAATAATATACATAATATAACAAATTGAAGTATGAGTGTGTGTGTGTGTTTTAATTCATCTCAATTTGTTTAAAATTATTACACAAGAATTCTGCACACTGGGCCAAGAAAAAACTCAGAATACTTTTCTATGCGCGTTTGGTTTAGTTAGTTCCTACTACGTGTAAAACACAAGAATTTTACTTTGTGCAACAGAACAGACTGTACAATATTTCCCTTTCGTAGCCACTGACCGCAAAATTAGTGCAGTAAAATTACAGCAGTAACAACACAGAATAGCAACAAGCAGCAACCACAGTATAATGAACGTTGAAAGAAACATATCCTTTACCTTTGTGCAACTATCGACAGCAAAATAAAATTTGTTAAAGACATATTGTTGTAGTGCAGTAGTTATACAAATGAAATTGAAATCAACGAAACGCAACAATACGGAAACGGCTATCAAAGCGGCAAAGGAATGGAGTGGAGTATTTTCTACAAGTGCCTTGTGCTACAATATTTCCATTTTGATTCGAAATTTTACTAACAATATTCATGTTTTAATAAAAGTGTGATTAAATACAATAGAGAATTTAATTTCTCTAAAATAGTTTAGCAAAATGACTTTCGTTCCAGACTTACAAGGAGTCCGTGCGACTCTCCAAAGAATTTTCATAGTGCCAGTTTTATATTTAATGTTATCAACTTTACCACTTTTTCTTAATGTTTGGCATACCGGAGATCGGATTTCAGACAAAGCCACAGATATTTTCAGAAATAGGGATAATACATTCGACTTCATTGTCGGTAAGTGAAAAGAAAAATTCTTTCTTGCATTCTTTGCCAATTATTTTGTATGTAAATTAATTTTTTTACATATTTCATATTTCACACACCAACTTAAATATAGAATCATTTGTCTTCTGAAAATTAATTTCATTTTAATTAGAGTTAAAACAATAATTTTAATGAGTTTTCAGAATCTAGTACAACGAAATCTGTCTAATACTTCTATATCATAATTTTAGACGGACCGAAAAAAATTAAACTGCTTACGAAGTGTTTCATTTCGCAAAATACCAATACGTAATACCTATGTGATTTCTGGTTTGTTAGTGTTAGTGTCTATATTTCACATTTTATTTGTCGGAAGCAAATGTTTGGCTCTTTAATGCTTTAGACACCTTAAAGAGACAGAAGTGTAAAAATCGTGTAAAATTGCGATCAAATATGATATTTAGTTATCAGTAGATGCCTAATCTAATAATTATATCATAGCAAGTGCAAATAGATTAGTAGATAATTCATTTGTCCTTTGAAATAGCTAGTATACTTGGTGAAGCACTCTATGTTAATTTGAAAGTCAATAGTACCTGTTAGATATCGTCATGCATAGAAAAATTTGCCGGTTACTTAACAGCATTTGTATAACGAATTTTGGCAATTATGCCTTTTGTAAATATTATCACTGTAATTACATATTGTAATACATTGTATTAGTTATCGCATTTTGGTTAATGTATAAAAAGATTACCATCAACAGTACGGATTAATCCATAGAAAAATATTATGACTTTTAACAATGTATGTGCACGCACATTTTACTTATATACATTTAATTAATTGTAGTATTTAATACAGAATTGTCTAATGTACATTAGAAAGGAAACATTGTTTTACACTGTACGTACGTGTACAAGCTTAATATACAAGAAACAGTGACAGTAGTATGTTCTAGTACAGCATGTAATTTTTATGGTAATTAGACATGCATGTCATTGTGTTACAGTTTTTGTAAGAAAAATGTCATGTACATTAAGGAAGGAAGGACAAGGTACTTGTTTACATCAATAATGACAGGACGATGCTTGTTGAATTGCATTCTCAAGTTTTTACTTGGACTATTTGTCTAATTTGGAACCAATTTATATAATTAAGTCAATTTGCAAACAGATTTTTTGATGGTAAAGCAAAAAATATTTTCTTATAAGGTTAAAACGTTTATTCACTATCAGCAGTGTATAAAAGCAATGCTAATTTTTTTAGCAAATAATATTAGATGTTAGTAAATGTTTTTATACACGCAAAATTCGTCGTTTTCAAACAATATAAATGTCCGAATCAAATTATACTAAAGATGACCTACTGAGAAATTTTATAAAATGAAACAAAGTCAAGGTTTCTGGATAAAAAGTATTTAATAGGTATTTGTTAGGTTAGTATTTGTAAGATACGGTAAATTCTAATTGTGGAAAATAACTATACCCAAGTAAAGTAACAATAATTATTACTAATTTCATCTAGCAATTATCGCCATAAAAAATTAATTATAATTCTGTCTATTCTTCATTTTCAGTTGGAAGTGGGTCGGCTGGAGCTATTGTGGCTAACAGACTGTCAAAACATTTTACTGTGCTTTTATTAGAGGCAGGAGGAGAAATAAATCCACTTCAAAACGTGCCCGGCTTCGCTCAATTTTTAGTAAACAATCCTCAAACAGATTGGATGTAAGATATTTTTTTTAAAATCGAGAATGAATTAGTTGTTCAGCTGTACTGAACAATTAGCAGAAAATTAATAAAATTTACAAGTCATAAATCTACCTCTTCGATGTAATACAAATAATGCTTTATTCGATATAACAGGTATCGCAGCGTTCCGCAACGTAGATCTTGTTTGAATTCTGTAAATCAGGTACGTTTGCATTGCAATATTATTGTTTTGTTTACAAGACAAGATAAAGCTTTATTTCGTAACGTTCATCTGGGTTTACAATCGTAATGTTACATTTTATACGTAATTGAGTTACAAGTCCGCATATTTGAACCAATATCTCTATAGGCTGTATAATAATGCTATTAATAAATACTAATTGAAGAGATGGGAAGTTAATTTTTATATCAAGATCTTGTATGGCTAATTTTCTTTTGTATGTGTAATTCTCAGCAAAGTAGTTGGTCCGCCGGTAAATCTTTGGGAGGAAGTGGCTCGTTAAATTTTATGATACATTTAAGAGGCCATTCACGCGACTTTGATAGATGGGCAGCCATAACGGTATTATGCAATCAAATTATTAATAAAACAAATTTAGGTTTATTATTAATATGATTTCTTTCTGTTTTCCTACAATATTCATCATTTTAAAGCGTTGGATATAATTACAGCGTGTATTATTACGTGTTGAACTTACTTCTTGTATATTTATGAATATAGAGTGATAACAGTTGGTCCTACAATTCCGTTTTGCCATATTTCAGGTAATAATAGTAAATATCAACATATCTTTCTATGTATTTATGATATCGGTCAAGGGCGTACCTTCTCGTAGGGTGGCGCACAATAGCATAAAAAACTAAAAAGGGTTCATTTCCTAGTTTAGCGAAGACCCTAAAAAGTAACATGCTCGTTATAAGTATACTCGAAAGTATATTAGGGTTTAGACGCGATCCGTTTTCCACCTGCAAATTACAGAGTTTCTCATGCATACGTCCCCAACTATTACATACATTTGTTCTAGGCAATTTCTAAGTCCAAAATACTTAGAACTCGAAATTCAAAATTTTGAGGAATTACCATTTAGAGTTAAGGGTAAGCTATTTTATAAACATATAATCGCGTTTAAAAAAGTAAGCGGGAATTTTTTAAAAATAAATGTTTGATTTTAACGTTTATAATTTTTTCACATACTTAGAACTCGAAATTCAAAATTTTGAAAGATTACCATTTAGAGTTAATAGCAACGGATCTTTTGAGCATATTAACAATTTCATCGCATTTCACATTATTTTTTAAATAAATAAATGAAACATTTGCTCGTTAAAAAATGAAAGTTGATTTATTTTACGTAATTGCTGGGATAATTGGTTTCAAATAAGTAATATTTTAGTTGCAATTAATCCCTACTG
>JABASD010004181.1:0-16520 GCA_019776165.1 Pogonognathellus flavescens
AATCGTTTTATTCATTTTGATTAGAACAAAACAATCACTGTCATATATACAAAATATGATAGCCACTTCTGACTCAGTATTGCAAATATGAGGTTAATAATTATAAATTAACAATGTAACACATTCAACTCAACAAGAAATGGTATAATTTACATATTTTTAGGTGGATAAAGATGATTATTTAAAATTTGAATAGATCCTTTGATTGCTGATATAGCTATTTCACTACATACATTCTTTGGTAGTGATAATTTTTTCATAAAATCTTCACAGAAATTACTAATTGTTCCACGGGCTCCAATAAAGAGTCCTATCACTTCAAGATGTTTCAAATTATAACGGTTACATAGATCAGGGATTGCAGGATTATATTTTTCGCTTTTTTCTAAATGAACTTTTTCTGGTTGGTCTTCTGAGTTTTCCCAACGAATTGTAGGATCAATAATGTATCCTTTTCTCGTTTTGGTATCAAAAGCTAGAATATCAATTCGTCCATTAGCATCATTTATTAATTGGCAATGTATTTCCTCTTGGACTGTCCAATCCTTTTTATTTTCACGAATAGAGTCTGCTATTTTCGTTCTAATAATATTGTGGCGATTATTACGTAAAAGATAACCAGATGAGCAATATCCAATGACATGAGGAAGGGTTTCATACTCAGTACACGTTTTTACACGGCACTGGCTGCCATCGATACTTCTACCTGGAGTACCTCTCACTGCTGCAACATTATTTAGTATCTTAATCGTTGTTGTCCATTCAGAATCAGTAAGGCCTTGTTTTATACTGAACCATTTATTGTATTTCGGAGTTTGCTTAAAAAGGCTTATACCTTTTCCCTTATTCGGTAAAGAACACTAAAATTACTTTCTATTTTGTCTTATTCTGAAAGAAATCATGGTTATTTTGGGGAAGTTTACATTTGTACTGATGTGTTTATGTACGTCTCACAACAGTCATAATAGTTGAATAGACACATGTCATTTATCCAAGTAAATTCATATTTTGTACTATATTTATCTACAAAGTTGCAATTATGATGCCCTAATATTTGCGAACCACAAGGCTCAACAAACAGTAGCACTTAAATCAATTAATAAATTGTGAAATTGCTCAGAAATTGTTATATTTCTATGCTTCTAATAGTGGGAAAGGGAATATTAATCTAGGGCTCAACATTTCCTTAGAGTGAGGAGTGATGAATAGATTTCATTTTGAAACTTTTCAAACACGCTAGCATAATATCACTTGTTGACCCAGACTTTAAAAAATAACCTAAAGGAAACTGTTGGTAATCTTTGTTAAAATACATGCATGAATCTATAAAAAAGCAAAAATCTCCAGGTTGCATTACTTGCATCAGCACCTTAAACAAACTGGTAGATTATTTATTGAATAGTGCATGGTATAATAAACTTCATGAAAACATTCATTAAATCACATTCCTTAACAGAACCAGGAAAAATGTTCCTGGTTCTGCTGCATAGTAATTCAGCATATTATGGCTGTTTTGGCAATAATTTTTGTGGAAGCTTGTTCCTTGGTTCCAATTAAAGAAGAAAAAGTGCATAGGAATAAAGGTGACAACCTAAACTACCCAATAAGCCATCGAAATTGCTTTTAGTGGTTAACCGTGCGCTGTCAGCAGCCATCTGATTAGCAATTAGATTCATTCTGAGTATTTCTCTCTGGGTTTTTAAACGAACTACTGAGTAGGTACTGAAAGCAATTAGATGGGAAAGCAAGTGAGAGAGAGAGAAAGACTTTGCTGACAGAACATAACAGAAGAGAGGTAGTGGTTGTACTTAGGAAAGGCAGAATGGATCTTTAGATAAAGTTGCAGTAGTATTTCGTAGTTGAAATTGAGATAGGGTTGTGTAGTTGTTTGAGTGTGTGTGTTTGTGTGTAGTAGTAGCCAACCTGCAACCAAGCGACCAAGTCAGACCTATGCCAATTGGACGGATTCCAATGTGAGCTGTCTTGTCTTTTTGTGTTGTGCTCTCTTGTCTTGCCTTCTTTAATAATTTCTCGTTGATAGGATTTCTAGTTCGTTACGTCATGTAAAGGTACTTTGAGGAACTCCCGGATATCTGATATCACAGTGGCACTTGAATTACTCTCCTTATATATATGACGGCACTTCACCCCATCGCAATTAAACGCTAATAATATCCACTTCAGTTAACCTTACTACTTAGGTCAGTAGTAAATCGCATTTCCACAGTAAGTTGAATCCTCTTCCCCCTTCGTTTAAAACTTTTATGGAGCTATAACATTAACATCAGTAAAACCGAGTTGTGTAAGAAAACATAGTTTGTAGTTAGTATATACATGGTCTAGTGTAGAGCTGTAGGAGTAAAGAGACCTGGTAACCTGGTAACAAATTCCACTTATTTACTTTGATAAGTAGCACTTAACAGTTACCAAGACTGGAATAGCTCTCAAATTCGGTCCAGATTAGCAAATTCCACAATTAAAAGCAGAATCGAAGGAAAAGCATCATAAAGCACATACAAAAAAGTTCATGTTTAGTACTAGTGGTAATATACATAACCCGATTTTTTCCTGATGTGTAAAAATAGGTAATAAATACTAGTATTTAATTAATTTACTGTACCCGACTGTTTCGAAAGGATATCTGTAAAAGTTAAAGTTGATAAGTATTTCAATTCTCGTACAATTATTTTTTGAGGGTGTTAATAAAAGGCAAATGAACATTATAAGAATTTTTATTTCATAAGAAGCTAAACTTTCTACTGCAATATATTTATCTTGACCTTTGTCGGAGTTTGCTTTGTTTCCTGTCTGTGTTTGTTGTGCTTTGGAATGATGAATGATTGCTTAGCTTTGATAATTTTGTTTCCTGCCCGTGTTCAAACAAAGCAAAAAATGTAAAATAATTTAATAAGTGTGTCATAATAAATGTTCTTAGTTAGTGGAAAGTGGTAGCATAAGGACAGTAAGGAATGCACTTGACATTCTCTCAAAATAAAATTTACGTTGGGAAAGTAAATACGAATGTGTCATCAGTACGTAGCACATCTACCTACGTATATGCACTTTAGGTCGTTAGTCTTTTAACATATGTAATGCAAAGGTTAATACAATTCTGTAAGAATTTTTAATAATAATTTACTTCAAATGGAAAAATAATGTCAAATTTTTGGCCTGTAGTCGAAATATAGTTGTATTCCTTAAAAGGATGACAACTTATGATTTCAATTAAAATGCTAAATTATTCATATGAAATATCGCAGCTTTAAATCAGAAATATTTTTTATACTTACCTATAGACATTTATATTAAACCCACAGCAAAAAGATGTACAAATGTGCACAGACGGGTAGGGTTGATTTCTATGTAGCAGTGCATTCACCGAATTCTGAATTTATTACTTATTAAAAAAGTACCTACATTAATATTACGCAGAGTGGTAGCAAAAAATAATACGGTTACTCACCTGTTGTGGCACCTGGTCATTGCATTATTCGTACCTATAATATATTTCTCGAATGAATACATCCTACCCAAAATTGTCCTCATAAATAAATTGTATTGATTGTGTGCAGGAGTTCAAAAGGTTTACAAAGCGATAATATCATTGGAAACTTTATGGTAAAATGATTTATAACAATTTAGTTGAAGTGTCAAGCATTTAGGTAATGATATCTTGGCATCTACATTGCATATAATGTAGTGTAGGTATGGCAAACGGTATAAGGCACTATATCAGGTGTGAATGTTAATAAATACGTACATAGTTGCAATAAAAGTTGAATAAAATCTTGATTTACACGATATGTGTTTATATCAGTATCTGCTGTTAAGATTTTTTAAATTAATATGTTTACTATTTGTATTATAAAAGGGTAGGTTTGGCTATCTGATCTGGAAAAGCAAAAAGTTGCTTGTTTAAGAGCCCAAAAGCATTAAACATGTTCCTTACAAAGCATGTAAAACCACCAAGACTTTTATAGCGAATCAATTAACTCCACTATAAGCAGTAAAAACAACCCACGCTTATCTTGTCGTAGTAAATGTACGAGCTCATAAAGCACTTATTAACTATGAGTTTTTATTTTGAAATCGTATTCTCACTAATTGCAATATTTCACAACATCATACAAACGTAATGCAGCATAATTAAAGCTGTAATCATTCCTTTCAACTTGCGACGGAATTTTACAATCAGAAATACACAAAAAATGACTTAAACACAATTTTTTTGTTTGTGCGCATAAATTACCTGTTTTCGTACACCTGTAGCGAGTAGTATTGTCGTATTAAATGAAAAACTTTGAATAAAGTTTTATCGGATTGTTTCGCAGTTTGATTATAGTCTAAAAAGAATGAAGAATGCATTTTCTCTTGTGGCTAAGGGCTGCCAAACTCGTTTTGATTGCATTATTCATTTTTTATGGCTTTGTCACTTGAGTTTATACGCTGCAATAATCTAGAGAATCTACAATCTAGACAAAGTCATTTCAGTTCATATTGACTGAGGTTATGTTATGCAAATTCAGCATTTATTGAATATTTTATTGCACATAGAAGTAATACAACGTTATTCGGTGAGATCACCACATCACGCTTTTAACCTAACAATCTACAACCACACACAGACACTGACACATAAGCCATATGATACTAGAACTATATAATAGCTGAAGCATTTTCAGATCATTTATAGTTGGTCCTACATAATAAATATACAATGTTTTTTACACAGTATGTACAGTATGTTCTTTAACAGTTTATTTCTTATCCATAAATAGACATATATATAAAAGCAGTATGTAAAGCTCTAATAAAATAGAAAATCTAATCTTATCTGTCTTTCCTCTCTCTCTCACTCTTGAGAGATCTCTCAATTCAGTTTCTTCATGGTCATGTGTACATCTGTCAGCTCACAGTTGTATTATTATCCGACACACTTATTATTTCTAGTAAGTCTTATTTACGTCATACTTCATGGCGACAGTATTGGATTTTTACGTTATTTGTAAGTAAATCAATGCCTGGTAAAGGATAAATAGAACACCGAAATGAACTACGGCTTAGATTTCCCTATACAAAAATAAGTCTCAAGTGTCTCTGAACGTTTATCAAATGGAGAGGGTTGCTTGACACATATAATGCAGCATTTTCTATTTTTAGTTACAAAATATTAGTATACAATACAAATGCAACATGCATGTAGTGTTTTGAGAACTGTCTCAAGTGTTTTAGCATAAAATTTCCTCCCCTCGTTATTGGAAATGTTTTTGACACCACTACATCCAGTCATGGAAATAGAAATGTTTTCTTTTACGGTTTGAAGGTTTTAAGAGGTCACCTGACAAGCCACGATGTGGATCTGACAAGAGATAGATAACTCTACTACATATTCCAATAATAAAGCAGGTGTTTTCCAAGTACCGAAGATTAACAATAACATGCTGCTGTCACTGATACTTATGCAAATTAAATACGTTCACCGCACAGTGCATAAACAAAACACTGCTGCTTATGACACTTCACTAAGAAAAGCTTTTTACCTTCTACTCTCCCAAGTAGGTGATAAATGTACATGGAATATTTTAGCAAATTCAGGTTTTGAGGAAAACTGAAAGGGAGTCCCTATAAAAATTTCTCTGTATACTTATATATCATACTCTGTCGAACTAGATACAGGATGATGTGAAGTGGTTTTTAGGCCAAAGTAAAGGTGCTGTCACACCGTATTTCACTGTAAAATTGCAATGTATCATATTAGAATGAACATGGATAACTATATCCTGTATGGTACTTACAATCATTTTTACGTTGCTCCGCGTGCTACTATAATCTGTCCTACATACTATTTATAAGTAATTAGATTCACAAAAATACTGCATAAAACATAATCTTCTTTTATAAAATCATGTTTCCGTCATACAAAGAATAAATCAAAATATTGTAGTGTAAAGAAATGAACTGTAACTACAACATGTGCGCACACGGTGCAATGTCTCTAGTAATTTAGAGACGGTAATACTACACCAGTATTTACGATTCAGTCTCGACTCTAGACTACAGGCAGTTCAGTCTCGACTCTGAGGAATCCTGCCAGTCTGAAGTTATTTATGACCTGTGATATAATATTATTTACATACATTTCCAAAATTACTTCTTTGAATCATGTTATTTTGAAGAATCCAGTTTAATGTTTATGTATATGTACTGAAGTGGTACCTACTCATAATACTTACCAAAGATAATACAGAGTATACAATATTCAATTACGATTTTCTTACAATTTTATGTACAAAGTATCACAATTTTGTAGCACTTCAAAACAATAGTCACACAATACTATAGAGATATCATTTAGGGCATATCAAATGTCTTATTCACTATTGCACCAAATCGGATGCTTCCGCATGTTCTATTTTTTGAAATAGTAAAGTAATAGCAAATTTAGGTTGCTATGAAATGTATACTTAGGTATAATATATAGTTCATAGGTATTTTTGTGATGAAAGAAATTCACCGATACGAAAGCCGAGCTGAGAAGACAGTACAGTCGTAGCGGCGTTCCTTTGGAAGCGTTTGGTCTATTTAAGATAAAGTTCAGTTGCTCCCTTGAGAGCTCATAAGAGGTTTTCGACTTCAATTCTAGTACATGTTAGTTTGTCTGCGTAAAAGTGAAATGAACACTCCCCAGAGAGAATTTCAGTAGAAAATGACATAAAACGGCGAGAAAAGAGGTGTGAAATTCTCGTAAATATCTTTAAAAGTGATTGGAAATCAATGAGATGAATGAATCGGCTGTTGGAGCTCCATTTTAATAATGACCACATTATACTTAACATACGCATTCCTTTTTATGGCTCGGGCATTTTAAAATGACTCTTAGCTTTCCATTTACTAAAACACAAAGAGTATGACGCACTTAAACAAGAAGATACAGGTACTCTGAAGTTGCTCTCGGACATAATAACAATAAAATCATTTTTAGTACACTACAGAGCTGCAGTTGCACCGGGGTAATTATTGTCCGGATTGAATGGCATTATTTATTGCTTATTTTGGTAGAGTGAACTTTTAGAGATTGTAAAGAGTAAGGAACTGAACTACATACCTCTCTCTCCCTCTTTGTGTGTTGTTGCGATGTAATATGTAATGTAAGTAACCACCTACGTAATTCAATTGGATTAGATGCGACAGTTGTAGAAAGTAAAGCAAAGTAGAGCCAAAGTTAAGAAAAAGGAATTGAATACAGATAGATGGATGACCATAATATATTTGTCTGTTTCTTATCCGCAATATCTTTGATAAGAAAGGAAGAGGAAGCAAAACCACGAAATATGTAGTGCAATTTCATCTGCCATGCCGCTCCGTAAGTACAAGAGTTTAGCACTAAATCATCAGGAAACTACAAGAAATACATAAGTCGAATGTCAAACATGAAATGGGAGCAGATGAATGGTACCGATACAGGAAACCTGTCTTTGTAGTATTTTCGTTTACTTTTTAGATTTCCAATTCTATCTGTAAATGTATACAAGTGAAGGAGGAGCACATATACAACAAAAGTCTTCTTTCTACTACAAGACGTAGTAAAAAAAGAAATTTATTTTCCTTGACAATAATATACATTGGTATCCTTGCAAGGCCATTGTTTTCACTCATTCAACATTCAGGGAAGTTTACTTTAAGTACCAATAATATTACATTTATTTATACCACCACCGTTGCGTTGCTTGCATAGTTCCCCCGTACATAAGTAATACGACACTTTTACCATTTTGAGCTGAAAAGTTGACTGCGTGGGTCAAACTTTAAAAGTTTCCAGGGCCATTATTTACCACACTAGAAAAATCCATTTACTCCTTCCGAGAAGCTGTAGAAAGCAATAAAAGCATTTCCTTTTACTAACATTACACGACTAGGCAAAGGCAACTACTTACTAGAAGAAAAGTGAGCTTTCCCTATCTTTATACACATCGCTATCATGATTACGGTATTATGGCTACAAATACCACTCCAGATACTAGAAACTAAATGAAACTAATGTGGTATAATGCAATGTAACAAAGATATTTTCAGAATTGCTCTCATTCTACTACTATTTTTCTTTGTGTTATCAATTTGTTTGTTTAAATGCAAGAAATCTTCTTAAAAAATTGCGTCAGAGAACGAAAACAATTTTCTCTTTTCTACTTTCTACTCTGCCTATTTGTGTCCACACTACTTGTCTCCTTCATGCCCAATGTATTCTTCAACCAAGACCTTTACACAAAAAACTTAAGATTCAGCAATTCCAATTCTAGCAAAGTAACCCAAACAAACAGAAATATATGTGAGCTATCTCCACATACACACTTATGAATTCTTGGAGTAGTGGAATCCTCATATTTCTCTTTTCTACTTTCTCCATGGAATGGAAAGGGAAGAAAATACGGTCTATCGAGTTTATTTTGGTTGAGCTTGAGCGTGGTTTCCTTCAGACAAGGGATGAAGTAGTATTAAGTATCTTCCAGTAAGAGTTCATGTTAAACAATCGATAAAGTTAGTGTAGTTTTCAAAAACTCCATGTAGTATGTTACTACCATACCGTAGTAGTATTACTATTACACTTTCTATTTTCCTTCCTTTCTTTGCTTTCCCTTCGTTCTTTCGGCTGCTACAAAGTTTACTTCACTTCACTTACTTACTTAGCAATAGAAAGAGGAGCGAGGATTTATTACGGGACAACTTACTCTCTTTACCAGTAGTATTAGAAACGAAACGATGCAAGCAGTTTGAACAGACACTCAACTCAGCTCAACTCAACTCCATAAGAAGACAAGGGAAAGTGTACATCACTATATAAAACGCATTTTGTCCAATTCTTCCAAAACACATCGTTTTATACATAGGTGCCCTTATATCACTAGTAAACTAAGTAACAGCAGAAAATAATAACTGAGTGAGTAAATGCATACTACGTTGCCCCATCAAGTTAACATGCTTTTCAAAATGTATATGGAAGATAGAAACGTTACTTTAGAAATAGACGTAGTAGTTTCAATCCTCTAACTGTAACACACGGCATCCCCCAGAAAACTCAACACTGTCTCTATACTTTCCCTCTTTCCGTGACTTTATTTAAGTCAACTTTTGCTTTATTATAATATCCGGGTAAAATGATGGATGCATGGAAATGTAACGCGTAGGCACTTGAAAACGTGAAGCAGGATGGGTTTACTAGCCTAGAATGGGTCACGCGTGGAAAAATGGCTTAAAGCAACTGACTGACTAAGGGCAAAAGTAAAATCACGGAGTCATCTCTATCTGTATATTATTATTATTACTGTCTATGTGGAACCCTCGATATTCCTGATATCTTGTAGCATTACTGAGACTCTATATCACTATCTCTAACATTGTAGTATGTACTTGGCCATAAAAGTTGATTTGGGTACCTCTTGTCTCGTACTGCCTTTACTTAACGCAATTCTCATCGTTCAGAGAGATGCGTATACGTAACGTGCACGTAAAATCAACCGAGTGCGTTTCCCTTCCTTCACTTTTTACGTGAGCATTTTACGGCAAAAGGCGGAGAGCAGTCTATTATCTCGAGTATGTCGCTATTTTTACGAACGTATTCGCCTATACCGTCGTATTATCGTTCTGCTACAGACTAAGGCAATAGTAATAGAATTTCTACATCTCTGCAAAAGTAAATGTTTACTAGAACATTGTGCACTGCCTGGTTGGTGCAGAATTTGAATCAAGGATGCCCGGTTTGCCCTCATCCTCATATTTAAATTTGACTGCTATTGCTTTCTTATAGCCTGTTGACAGGAGTGGTGACAGGGAAAACTACAAGCAGTTTATTTTATAATATGTCATTTTACATGCACAATCCCACACAAACAACATCAGCTCTTGTTCCAACTCGTGTTTTTCCTTCGTCACGTACCACCACATGGATGATACTTCTATAGCACTACAATTAACTCACAGCTTTGGCAAATTGAGTGCTAGACTCGTTTTGCAACAAGGATAATGTTTACTATACATGTTCATATACAAATAGAAACAATACGACCCTCTATTTTTTTCTACCAGACTGTTTGCTAGGACGGACGGAATTATACAGATCTTCTATGTACCGAAATATGCACATGTAGAACCTAATGCATTATTATTACCTATTCGTAAGAAGTAGCTAAAAAAGAGAGTAAGCTGTAGATAAGTTGGAACATAATAATAATGTTTTTATGGTGGGGCAAATGAAAATGTTTTCTGTATGTACTTTACAGATCTGCTCTTTGAATAAATGATATTAGATACCTCCACACTACTTTTAGCGTGGAAAGTCTACACGGAAGTAAAAAGAAGAAAAACAATGGTCTTTGCAATTTGGTTTGGGTTAGTTATTGTATGGTGCCAGTCTTGGTCTCAGTTACGTGTATTATTTGCTAGTGCTACTTGTCCGGTAAGCTGAACCATCATGGAAGCATAGGAAAATTCGAGGATGACAAGAAGCAGGAAATAGACAGATATATAAATGTGGGACGGTTTTGTAAAAGGCTCCGTTTGGTCGGTTTGCCTCGTGTTCACACTTTGTCGTCAACCAACACTTGCCTTGTCACGTCAGTCTTGTACATTATTCGGTTTCAGATTTGGTTCGTCGTCTGTGGTGGGATGGTTGGTGGATTTTTATGACACTGGAGTCATATATTCATGGACTATCATGTCGTCAGATCTATCGCTTCTTATTTGTCTGTCTGTCCGACTGTCTTAACGGAGAAAGTTTGTTTGGATGAAATGAGATGAGGGAGAAGCGCGTGTTATTATATTATTGTAATCTTAGCAAGGTACATAGTTGAATGTCTTAGCTTTACTCAAGGCTGTTCGATATTACACTCATTTAAGACCCAGAAGCAATGTAACTAGAGCTTCCTGGAGATAATGAACCTTGATAAACTAACGAGCAAGTAAAAATCACAGTCAAGTAATATAATCCAATGAAATTAAACATTAAGGGAAATGATGAGAAACAACTCAAGTCTTATTGCTCCAAGTACACAGAGAAAACTAATTTCCTACGTCATTCCTATCCTTTTCCTTCCTACATACCTAGTCAATATATATTATACCAAAATATACACAGTCAAAGATATATTCGACAGAATCATATTACGTGTTTCCCATTATGTGTTTTAGGTATTCATTTATGTTAGTCGTACTGTTGGCCAGAATGAGATTTATGACACTGTCACATAGAAATGTCGATTGGGATGGGAACTGCTGTACAAAGAACAACAATTACTAATATTAAGCAGATACCATTAGTCATTCATGAATCATTGTCATGCTTCTAATGGATATAGAATTCCAAAACTTTTAACAGTATAGTACCATATTCATATACAATATATATTTCTGAATATGAATACAAGTATCACAATACCTATATGTGAATATCAATTTCCATCAAAGAAAATAATTAGATTAATTCATCTCTGAATCTGCTTTGGAGTTCACAGCTTCAATTGCCACCAGCTTATGATTACTAAAATGACTTACATAGCTGACATGGGTATTTTAAAGTAAAGGCAGAAAATGATACACGTATTAGTAAAAATTTTGTTTCTTTTACACAGCTTGGATTCTTGGAGAATGGATTTGCAAAATCGTATCGTACTTACAAGGAGTAAGCGTATCGGCAAGTATCGATACGTTGATTGCGATTGCCATAGAACGTTACCTGGCAATTTGTCACCCCATGAAGTGTCAGATCTCCTCAAGAAGTTGCAGACTTTTGATTTTCATCATTTGGTCTTGGTCGCTGTCTGTTACCCTTCCGTGGGCGATTTTCTTCCAGCTGACGCCTCTCAACAGTCAGATTCCCCAGAGCGATTTAATGGTACGGGTTTTACTCTTCTACCTTGTCCTCTTAATATATTCATAACATTATTATTACCTTGTTCTATAGCATACAGTAAAACTACTACTTTCTTGCTACTGTCACATCTTTCCATGTTCTATACATATCACGTATACATACAGAATGGTCTGCAGATTAGAAACAGAATGCAATTCAAAATAATTTGCATCTTTTCTATTGCAGATTCCCAACTCTGAAGCAGCATATGATTATATAAATAGAAGTCAGGTTATGGCTTATCTGATTGCGAGAATAAACCTTGGTAGAAACATTAAACGCTTATAGACTTCATTTAGAGACCAATAAAGTTGTAATTAAACGTGATAATGCTGAATATAAAAAACTGTCTGTAATATGTAAAGCTCGCTGTGAATACACATCAATTACACAATATTGCATCCATTTGATGCTCTTTCCCACACAACAGAGCCATAAGCTACCCATTTAGTAGTTATGTTGTGGTTTCGTTCCTTCATTTGACTCCCATGTTATATTGCCCCAGCATGACAATGCCTGTCTCTGCAAAATGACAATACACAAGCACACCACCATAACAATTGGCATGACTTTATAATCTGATGCTGTAAATATACAAACACTTTACACAGTGTGACTACATAGCGAACGTACATAACATTAGCATTGGATTTCATGGCATTCTCTATGAAAACAAACATGGGCACATGGAATTTTTCGAGGAAGTGAAATGTGCAGTTTTCTTTTACACTTGTGAGCTAAATTTCGCTTTTATGTACTTATATTAATGCACGACAATGCTTTGTATTTAAGAATCACACACTAAATAAAAATCACACCGATTTCATTTTAATGAGGCAAGTTAATTTTAGTTTTCATCTGTATGGGATTTGCACATATCTAGCTTATTGTTTGTATATAAATTCTCGTAAATTTGTCCTAAATTTTATCCGTTTGCTGTAAGAATGCAGAAGGAACCCTGTGCATTGTTTTTAGTTGTTTAGTATGGTTTTACTTATCGTATAAATTCATGACCCATTTCCGGCCAGACAATACTAATCATATGAGTATCAGCACTCTAGTCTGTGTTCTATATGGCACTGTGTTAAAGTCAAGCGACTGAACTATGTACTTACAAATGACTGCACATGGGAATGAGCTTGAAGGGAGAAGAAGGAAAGGAAACGAATGCTAGTCAACAAGAACTACGAAATGTGCAGAAAGTTGTAATATTTCATTGCATGTGTGTATGTACGTATTACTCATGTTGACTGTTATTTCTGTATTTCAGTTGGTTTTCGCTACGACGATGATGCAATAGATAGAACGAGTAATTTGTTTTACTGACTGTTAGTAAGTAATCGCCAAAAGGAGATGTGTTTGCTTCTGAGTTCTGGAAATCTATACTGCAATATTAACTAGTGCTAGAAAGTAGTAATAGTAATATGTAAAAGTACACATGCAGTGTTTGAGTATTCACCCTCTGTAGTCCACTATATTATGTTTTTGTATGACTATTGAAGTAATAATTATGCTATGGAGGAATATAGAGAGACAGAGGAGAGTGCAATAGAATCTTTATGACAAGGCACCCATATCTTTTCCTTTAGTTACCAAACTGTCTTTCCGTATTGACTATTCTGAAACTTAACTAATGTCGTTATCGCAAACTGCATCCTTGTCAAACGGAATAATTTACTTTGGTCCAATTTATACATTGCAACAAACCGCGTCATATTATTATTATGTAGACTCTTTAGGAGTAATGCAAAAGTATATCTGTTTGTGGCTTGGAGATGGAATTGTATTCTTTCATGTATAAGGGTGACTAACTTGAGTAGGTTTATACATATAGCATTATATTTGTTAAGGGGGATATATACTACATATATTTTACATAATATGGAGTTTGCATGTTGGTAGGCAGTATAGGTAGTGGTAGTGGTGCCAAATTATCTGCGTCTTTAACTTTAAGCGCAGTGAGTCAGTGCGAGAGATGTATAGAGTAGAAATGCTTTCTCTACTATATAAATATTATTAATACAAATTCTTGCAATCTGCACTGGTTAATAATACTTATTATTATTATGACTATCCTTCTCCAACTTCGTGTGTTGCTGCTGCTGGAATGGAATTGTGGCTGGAAATGGATGCAAGTATATGGAAGTCAGGACAGGAGAGGACACTAATTCAGTTTATGCTAAGCAAATTCAGCATGATGGCTTTTTAATGAAGGAATATTGCATTTTAACTGCGGCTGCTTTTGATGCGACGGCTGTTAGCTTAGCTGGTACTTCTTCCATATAATTCTGGCTGGCTCCTCAGAGGAAGAAGGGGATACGCATAATATGCTGTTGCCTAAATTAATAAGGAATTTCATTCGTAGAGTAATAAGAACGAGGAGGTATAATTTATTTCATTCTGCATTGAAATATGTACTGGACTTGGGCAACTGTAAACTGATTGTAGTAGTTACGCTTTCTGTATCATGCTGCAGATGATTCGTTTCATTTTATTTCAATAACGTAAATTAAAAGAGGAAACATAAAACATTCCATTGTGAAATGTAAATTTATTGTTTCTAAACTAACCATAAGAGAGAATAATGTAGTTTTTTTATACAGTATAAATATGTAGTATCAAATCTGTTACGTTACTACTCTAAAGCATTGCTTGGGAAAATATTACGTTATTATAAATCAGGATAAAATCCTGATGATAAATGACTATGCAAAACCCAGTGCAACAAACAACAGTTGCGTTTATCTTATACGAAAGATACAAACATGATACATTTTATTTGCCAAAGAAATACCGGTAAAGCCGGTACTGCATTTCCTGAAGTGTTTTTCTGAGCACTTCTTTTTTATTAGTGAATATTTGTCAATGTCATGTCAGACTTTTAGAAATATTGCTATACTATTATTTAAGAATCAAAAAATGATATTAATTTCATGCCTTTTTTACCTAAAGAAGTGTACTGTGTACTTTTTCATGTTTGTTTTTGCCTACAGGTCTGCACGGAGAAATGGCCGAATGCAAAACTTGGAAATGTGTACTTCATTGTAGCCCATTTAGTCCTCTGCTACTTGCTTCCCCTGATTTTGATAACAATCTGCTACGCGCTAATCCTTCGTAAGGTATCCATGAGGAAAATTCCTCAAGAGACTAAGAATTTGTCGACCGAGCTCCTTGTGCAAAGGTTTGATACATTTGAATCAACTGCTATGATCACCCAATGTAAATTGATCTGCAGATTAGGTTAAATATTAAAAAGCATACTTATTACTACAATACTTAAATAATACAAACGTTAAATATCCACTTACGTCCGGGTATTAATATGAAAATTATTTCTTGGACTGTAATAATATTTTATGTTCTCTTACTTCTGTTTGAGTGTAATATTATTTGTACCTGCCTGCAAGGTAGGATCAAATACTAATACCTTTACTACAAATATATTATCTGTAATTTCAAATACTGTAGCCCAATTACTATACCTAATATAAAGCAATTAGATGCTTTTTTCTATTACGCATAGAAATATGCTTTTGTCTGTTACAAAGGAAGATTTTATGAATGACTACTGCTTGAATGTGCCTGTGTTTCAGATCTAAGATGAAAGTGATCAAGATGCTCCTTCTGGTGGTTATTCTGTTTGCATTGTCTTGGCTTCCGCTGTATGCCATTTTCACCAGAGTTAAGTTTGGACCTGTGCCAACGGAATGGGAAGATCAATTAATCAGAACAATCGCTCCAATGGCTCAGTGGCTCGGCAGCTCCAATAGCTGTATCAATGTAATAAAATAATTTCCTCATTTATTATCCACTATACCTTATGCTGCATGTATTTGTATATTGGTAGTGCTGTAGGAGTATAATAATAATGCCTACATTTATTAGTTATATAGTTATTACCCACAGCATCAAATATGTTTCGTCATGAAAAATGATGTGCCACTCTGCTTTTGTTTCAGCCAATACTGTATGCATTCTTCAACAAGAAATATCGATCTGGATTCAAAGTAAGTTTTCCTCAAGTTATATATGGACGATTGTTTTCTCACAGTTTGTTGTTAAAAATGTTTTACAATTTATAATGATTTATAAGTGAAATACTATTGCATAACTATAATATTTGTGAATTTTCCCTAAAATTGTATGCTCAAATTTCTACAGGCGGTGTTAACCAGTCGTTCCTGTTGCACAACTCTTAGAGTAGAGGTATCCAAAACTGATTCCACTTCCAGAAGTTCAAATAGAATCAATCTTTCCACGCAGGTAAAAGTAATAGCAAAACAATTTTAATAAAATGGTTATTTTTTTATAATGTAATTACTGGAGCGGATATAGTAGTTTAATGATTACAATGACTTTTGTTTTGACCTTTCAGATTAAGAATGGTAATGCAGCACTTTTGGGCACCAGTGCACAGTCAAACACGACCCCAATACGATAGTACAACCACTTACTACTCAATAAATTTTAAGTAAATTATTGAATACAGCTATACCTAACCTATGATATTGTTATATGTACTGTCTGTAAAGTCTTAGTTCCCTACTTTTACGACTGGGTCGAACAACAAGTGGCACAACCAGGTTGTTTATTTATATTAAACTTTTCTCATTTCTCA
>JABASD010004182.1:0-16519 GCA_019776165.1 Pogonognathellus flavescens
TATTTTATTACAGAAGTACATTAATAGCGTTCCTATAAGACCTGAGGTCTAATAAAAGCTAACTATCTTCATCTCACTGGATTTTACCTGTTGGTAACGGTTTGTCAGTGAAGACTGAATTGACTGAGGACTGTGAAGAGTGAAGACCCTGAATATTTGCTGACGTTTCTCAACTCCACTGCTGTAAAAGCGGCTCGGGGTTTTAAAGATCTCTGCACAATTCTATCTGTAATTCCATTACACTCATACTGAAGCAGAGGCAGAGCATTAAAAGATCTGTCTTGTACACCAAGTTGTTGTGTTGCATACGAATATTTCTGTTTCCGTCATTATTTTGGTGAATACAAGCAATTCTTTTGTGCTAATCGCATGTATAATTCATTCAGAATGTCTTCAGCAATATTTCACAAAATTGGAACCAACTTCACCCACATTGGAGTACGATGTGCTTCTACAGGTAAATAATTCCTTCAATAAAATATCAGAGCTATAGAATATGCAGTGGATTACACACAAGACACAACTGACACATCTTAACTCACGCACTAACTCTAAACTGACTCAATCACACAAGTACTCCATGTGTATATAACTTGTGTGCCAGAGTAAATCCTACTCTTAAAAAGCCGATTATAAACAGACCTCTTCAGTAGAAACAATTTTGTTCCATGATTTTCAGTTAAGATTTATGTTCGGGAACTATATATATTTTATTTTTGTCTCAATCCGAATATCTGTATATTTCGCTCATATCGAGCTTCTTTACTGTTCAAAAACTATCACACGTTATGATTTATGAAGCATGGTAAGTTTATCAAGTGGCAGTACTATAGAACTTCCGCTCCTTCGTATATGGCATTACAAATACGCATTGACACTAATCATATAACAAGTCCGGTGTATGTACGCACTGTGAATGTCACTTTCGGTTATTTTGGGATAAGGTATATGTTGGTATCATGGACACAGACGTACGATTGTATAAAGATACTTTGCAGTATTTTTGAACACTTTGGTGTAAAACATAGGGAAATCTGTGGGTTTCATCGGACTGGGAAACATGGGACAAAATATGGCCGCAAATTTAGCGAAAAAAGGACATTCTTTGGTTGTTTACGACATTCAGTCTGCAGCCACATCTGCGGTTGAAAAACTTGGAGCTAAAGTTGTCTCCACTCCAGCAGAAGTTGCTTCACTCAGCGACACAGTTGTAACCATGCTCCCAGCGTCTTCCCACTGCCACTCCGTCTTCAAAGGACCAAATGGAATCTTTGAGTAAGCATATTCACATTTTCATTCTTCTTACCTTATGCATCATTCCCTACGGCCTAAACTACATAGTTTCCGTTTGTTCAGTATATGAGTTTTACACACATTATACACAGACAAAAAACTGATCTGGGGATTAGTTTAGCGGAAGCTACACGATGTTTTCGTTTCCCTTAGCAAGTGCACTGTGTTACAGCAATTCCCTTTTTATTCAAAGATCTCTTTGAAACCGCAAAGGAAAAAAGGTTTTGTGAACTTGAGCGTTATAATATGTAACTAACTTATAATATTATATTTTGGCAGAGGGGTGAAGCCTGGAGCATTGCTTGTGGATAGCAGTACAATTGATCCTGACGTGTCGAAAGAGTTAGCAGTTCAAGCTAAGCAGAAAAATGCGATTTATTTAGATGCCCCTGTGTCTGGGGGTGTGGGTGCTGCAAAAAACGGAACGCTTACTTTTATGGTTGGAGGACCTGGCCAACAATACAAGGAAATTGAGCCTTTACTTTTAGATATGGGAACAAAGGTTGTTCACTGCGGCCATGTTGGGGCAGGTCAAGCTGCCAAAATCTGCAACAATATGCTACTGGCAATTTGCATGATTGGAACCGCAGAAACTATGAACTTGGGAATTAAAATGGGACTGGACCCTAAACTACTTGCTAGTATTGTTAATTCAAGTTCAGGCAGAAACTGGTCCAGCGAAGTTTACAATCCGGTTCCTGGAGTTTTGGAAAATGTTCCTTCGTCAAACGGATATCAAGTACATTTTTATATGGGCCCAAAAACAGGCTTAATTAGAAACGTTATAATATAATATACAGAAAAATAAGTAGCTATTATTTATGTAAATTAATGAAGGATTGTAATTGCAGGGAGGATTTGGTACGGCTCTGATGACGAAAGATTTAGGTCTTGCCCAAAATGCAGCATCCAGCACATTGACATCCACCCCACTTGGAGCTTTATCTTGTCAAATATACAGACTGTTGTGTTCTAAAGGATATGCCAATAAGGACTTCTCTTCCGTATTTCAATTCCTGCAGGAAGATGACGATGGCAAACACTGAACCTAATGTACCTTAACATTTAAAATCACATACAGAGTACATACAAATAAGCAAATCTTGCAACTGATTCTGCTCCTCCATGCATCTCTCTACTTTATAGTGAACAAAACTTTATTTTATTTTGAGTCAAAATTATTTTTGAAGACTAACAAACTAATAAAACTGTTAAATTGTATTTTGATAACCCAACATCAGCATTATCAAGTATTCTCAATAAAATTATATGACTTCTCATTTTCTGTCTTCTTCATTAAACTGTGAAAAGAGGTAATTTTTAAGGTACAATATCAATACCTAATTGCTAAACACCTACTATGATATACATGCTAGGTTTGTTAAGCATACAATCGTATAATGCTCGACTTTGTACAACAAATAATGGCAAAATCGGAGATCATTGACATTCACAATCAGATTTATTTCAGAACAGAACAAAATTGTAATTATACTATAAGTTTTGCAATTAATAAAATGATCATACAGTTTTAGCTATTTGAATAATCAATTATTAGTTAAGTTATAATAAATAAACTTGGTAGTTTTTCCTAATGAATGAAATAATAATAATAATGAGTGTAGTGTGGTGGATATCTCTATCTTAACTATCTTTTTTAGAGGTGTAAATAAAGGAGGTAGTAGCTGATGATTAAATAAGGCGTGGTATAGTTCTAAAACTTAATCTACATTCACAATAATAATAATAATAATAACGCATTAATACAAATACACACAAGTTGTATTATTAATCTGCACTAAGTGTTCAGTCGGGTTGTCGTCAGCAGAAGACTTTATAAACAATGAAATACAGGGTTTTCACTTTTCCCTGTCACATCCCATACATTGTATGAGGATGGCTTATTTCAAAGTGGTGCACCGGTGCACGTCTCACTTCACGTAGAGTAGAACCAAAACTGTCCCAACAAATAATGTAATTAATTATCTACTTCTATATATAAACCAACTTTTAAGAGATAAATAAATTATACATTCGTTAATGACACCACCACAAAATGCTAAATAAATACACGGACAATTAAATAAATACGTCAAAACTCCAAGCTTTTACTTCCTACAGTTCGTATCCTCTTCACTTTCATTACAGTTTCCTATCAATAATTCCAGATTACATTTGTTCTAAAACACTACAAGGTACAAGTTTTTTAATTTTCTACACTAAATTCATCTAATGCTACGATTTTATTAGAGAAACAATTAATGAATACTTTTATACGTAACTCTCATTTTCCCTTTTTGTATCCCATGTGATTTGAACGCTTTTTACATTAGTATGGATGTAATTGATTGTTACTTTTTGGGAAGCATTTTTGTTGTGGTAGTATTATTAAGTGACTAGGTATTTGAGTTTTGAGTTCTGTCATTTATTTAGGAGGCTGATTGTAGGAAATATATGTAAATAATCGTTATTACTTTCTTTATAGATTCTTAATTTGTTAATCAATCTGAAATTGAGATATTGTAGAATGGATTTGTACCAGTTGTAGAGTTGTATTGCAATGCAATTATAATTAATTAGTAACAAGTTTATTGATCATAGAAGCAGTGGAATTTCTAATGCTACGAATATTAATTGTTAACTGTAACTACACAACTTTAACTGTCAACTGTGGACGGGTTCCTAACAAATCCTCAAACCTCAGACTTTCAAATTCTAAAGTTACTAAACCATCAACATTTTTATAAATTAACATTTCCTGTGATTAAGATTCTTGAATTGAGGCCTTTCTGAATGTCCCCCTAGAAAACATCGCTTAAAATCGGAAGTGTGGTCTTTGCACTTACACTCACGTAAACAGTGGAACTTAAGGTAAGTGCGTAAGGTAAACAACTGGTATTGTAAGACGATGTTTTCTCGAGAGACATTCAGAAAGTCCTCTATTAATTTAGCTGATAATTATAAATTACTAACCGTACTTTTAAATAATGACTGAAACCGTATGCTTATTACTGACATACAATTATTAGGTATAATTTTTTATAGGAGTTAATAAACTCATAATAGTACATCACTTCACTGCATGGTGCTGAAAATGGGTAAGGCTACTGTGTACTGTCTGATCTCTGAAGGCACTTTTACAACAACCCGAATTGTATAGTAAAGAAATAGAAATCGCATTGTTAGTTGACTGGTATTTCCTTAGTGGCATTTCTCTTTCAATGATTGATAAGAAAACTTGATGAGTATCGAATATATCCGTTGCCGTTTGAGCCGTGGCTGTTATGTTGAATTGAATCTCGTTGCAGTTTTATTTCTTACATCGCGAATGATTACGGGTCAGCCTGGTCTGCCCCATTAATATTATCTGTCGGTAAAACTTCCTGATCGCTTTGAGACGCCTCTGTAATTGTTGCTGCCTCTGAAACTTTATCTTCTTCCAATCCAACACTTTCATTTTCGAAATAAACTGGGTTAGATTCTTCTTCTTTATTTGGCAATTCAGTATCACTCTCCGATTTAATGGACTCCTCCGCTGACGAGTTTCCAAACTCAACAACAGGGTTTTGCTCACTCTCACTTGTCTCATTTATTTCATCAGCATTGTGTTCAGGTGTAGTTTTAGGCTCACTTTCTGCATCAGTCTCTGAACCTGTAGTTATACTTCTCTCCTGCGTTTTATTTGCAGAGTCTTCCATTTCTTCAATGACCACAGTGTTCCTCGGAAGAATGGGGCCAGCTGGTCGAACTTTTCTGGGAGGATTATACTGACGACAAGAAATACATTTATACCCTACAAACACCAAGGAAGTTAAATTAAAACTTGACATTGATATAATTAGGAAGCAACATAAAATATACAATTGATTTCTTGGGAAATAGTTTTATTAATTTTATTTACTCACCAATATAAGGGAAATCCTCCTCGGGAGCTAATCCGTTATGTGTGGCACAATAACGGCATATAAGGGCATATCTGTTTGCGGCACCGTCGCCTATTACGTAATCAACTAGTTTATCCATCCATCCAGTTTTTCGATTGATTAACATAGGATTCGTTGGTGGCATTGGCAGCATGTAAGAAGGCATTGGGCCACCCATTCTAGGAACTCCTGCATACCATAACACGCATATTAATCTCAGCTGTAATTGACAACTAATTAAAAAACGCATGTAAACTACAGATAATAATTATCTGTAGTTTACACATTACAATTAAATATTATTAAAGAAAAGCTAAATTCAAACATAAACAAGCACAATCAACCAAATTAACCATAATGTCTAAAAATCACTACAACCCAACCAATCTTGCCTTTACAACAATACTTCCGCTTGGCGTGCATTACTAAATAAAAATTCAAGTCAACAATTTGGATTAAACTGAATTAGCGTGGTACCAAACAAAATCTACCATAGCATCTGTAACATTATGATTAATTTGATGGTTAGTACTTACGAAACCCATAACGATAACTCATATATTGGTGACCACCTGACGAAGGTGCGGGCATTATTGCTGGAAGCATTGCAGGGTTCGATGCTCGTCTCAAAAGTTGACCTTGCATCGGCCCGTAGGAGGGACGTATCATTCTTGGAGTCATTCCAGTCATTGGTGTCGATGAAACGTTTTGGCTTCGTCGACGAAGACCATCTTGGAATGAACTGGATGTCGGAGTTCGAGAAACTGGAGTACCAGATACAGGGGACATCCTTTGATCCGCAAGATATTTTGGAAGTAAATGCACGGGTGCATATTTTTCTAAAATTTCTTTGGCCACTTTAAACGTTTCATTCTCCATTACATCATCAAGTAATTGCTGCCGCTCCTTCTTTAATGCTTCAGATTTCTCCTTATTTCTCATAATTTTCCTTTGGTACCACCAACTTAATAATTGTCTAATTGCCCACACCCTATGAATGGCACATAAATAGAGCCACATTAAATGATGAGAAAACGTGCATGAAATTGTCATACTAAAGTAAAGTACTGAAGGTACAAAATAAAATATGTTTATAGCTTACATGAATGGGAATATTACAAATGGCAGTATATAAATTAACTGCTCGTTCCATTTTAACCCAGAGGGTGCCAATAGATAAACACCTACTGCAAAGATGAGATAGGCCAAGGACGAGAACAGAATAAGTTGGCCTATAATTCGCTTTTGTTGAAGCTCAGTGTCAACTTGGAAGCGTTGAATTCCTTTGAGCTCCTTAAATGAAAAAAAAGTCGTTTGGTCAAGAAACAAGAAGCGAGACAATAAATATACTAATGTTATTATTCTTTTGGGTTATTATAGAATAAATCTATAAATATAAAAAATGAAACCTTATCAATATTCTCCAATGTATCCTTCGCAGATGGTTTTGCTTTCTATAAACGATTAGAAAAGATTTTATAAATGACATAAGATATCTTACATCTGCCTCATCAACACAATTTTATCATTCACATGCACACATTTTTAATTGTTTTTATACTTATTTCTTCCACTTCTACTTACCCGAAATTTAGAAAGTATAAACCCCATATTTAATGTCAATTACTAACACTCGTACGTCCGGTTAACTTGTTCTTTTACAATTCGTCCACCATTACATTCAACATTTTGAATTATTAGTAGATACATTCGTATATTCCTACAAATAGATTAAATAAACACAATTAAAATATCAAAATGTGTATAATTTTAACTCAAAACTAGCTACACTCTACCCTCAACCTCAACTCTCTCCTCACTGTCCTCACTATGTTGCACAATAAATTATTATCTTCAAACATCAATCTGTTTTAGCTAATTGTAAGAAAGTGGAAAATAACTGCCAGCCATCGCCAACAAAACTAAACATGAACAAACTAACCTTATAAAACATTTATAAATGTCTTGCACATTGAAATGCAATGTGCTGTCAAATGAACTGTCAAAAGATTGAAATTTTCACAACGATGGGCTGAGATGGCAGAGGCGTTGTACTTTCTTAGCTGTTAAAATGTAATAGCAATCTAGCTGTTAACGTATGGTCCCAAAACCATCTGGATTAAAACAAATGAAAATTATTTGCTTGTTGATATCATATAAATAGCGATAAACGGTCGTCGGTAGTAAAGTAAATTACAATTACAGGTGTTGGATTGGATGGTGAGACTGATTACGTATTTAATAATATTTATGATTATACTAACAATATTTGAAATTGATTATTGAGAGTGGAAAATAAAAAAGATGAATGCAGCAAACCCTCAAAGTTAGCAGCAGTTAAAGACAAGGAAATACAATTAAAAATTACTTTGCTTACATGAATGGGGCGTGCAGTTTTGCGATTTCAGGATGAAATAACTGACTAATAAGTTCATTGAGCTAGTGACTGATTGATTGTTGGTAAACAAGTTCCTCAACGATCATTCACCAGAAAACTCGGATGACTTTTAGCAAAACAAAAAATGGAATCTCCTCCCGCGCCTACGTGTTTCACTTTAGTAACCGTGTGATTCGTTACGCAAGGATGATGTCGAGAAATCATCGTTTCTGCGTCCGTCCGTCCGTATCGTACAGTTTTGCACTAGGCTTTGCTCTGCTTATGCTTGGGTGACCGAAGTGGTATTAAAATGGTAAATAATTAAGTAAAAGGCAAAGTTTACATGGTACAATAAATGATAACTTTTATTTTCGTGACACCTGTTTCATTTCTAATTTTTCCACCTATGAAGTATTGTATGATATCTGACGTAGACAATAGAACAAAAAATGCAGCGTTGACAGGTATTAAACAGTTTTTGAAGTATGTACTAATGTACTATGTACTAAAAACAGTTACAGACTACAAACCAAACATTTTTTAAACTACGCTTATACCACGGCCGTATATATACGTGCTTATACAACCCTCGTTTTCCATGTAAAAAAAGGATGTTTTTTCATTCTGATGATGAGTTTCTCTCTCTCATGAGATAATACTAATACTTATGTAATCGAGTAATCGTAATTAATAAAACGTTCGTCGGGACGAATTTAATAATTGACAGTTAATTTTTAGAATGTATTTAAGTATTTCTATGATTTTAGAATGGTTGATATCATATAAAAATCTTCATTCTAATTCACATTGCCCATTACAAACATTGGAAACTCATAATCAAGTATTGTGTGTTTAAAAAGAATTTCTACTATGTATATACCTACCTAAAACATGACTCTTGGCGGAATAAATAATTATTGCAGCATGACTTGTGTCGTATATCAAGATGAACTAAAATAAGTTTTATAAATTACGAGCTGAAGTGCTGAGATCATTGAAATATGGATGCGCCATTGCTTCATCGGATGACAATCTGTGAGATGGATTGCATATTAGCAGTCTTTGTAGAAGATCTCGGCCTTTACTATTCAGTTTAGGAACAACTTGAGCCAAAGAAATGGTTGGGTGGTATACGGGGAACGGCTTGAAATCTGGTAGTTGTTGGTGGCCCGGCCAATTTTCTTCTGTAGGGGTACCCTGTAGAGTCGGAGTCAATTAAAATATGTATTGATAAAATTATAGATGACAAAACGACAGCCATTAGAAAAACTTACAATAATTTTAAAAATTCTCTTTAGCTGGTCATCCGCATCACTACCAGGGAAAATAGGTCGGCCAGAGTTACTTAATTCTTTTTAGCACAAAAATAAATTAATTTTCACCCGATAAAATACTTGGTTCAAAGTTTTGGCACATTTGTGAAAAAAGTAACGTACAAATACAAAAACAATATTATTTATTTCGTACCCGCAAAAATGCATCCTGCAGACCACATATCTATAGATGTGTTGTATAATTTGGCTCCAAACAATACATCTGGAGGACTAAAAGTTTATTTTGCAAGTGAATCAAAATGCTTGCGAAGCATCCATTTAATATGTATTTTTACATTCGAGTACTTACCGGTACCACAGAGTAACTACCTCAGCAGAGTAGCATTTCACTGGAATACCAAACGCTCGTGCAAGTCCAAAGTCAGCTAATTTCAATTCACCATTCTACGCACATAAAAACAGTTTTAATAATTAATTTAAAGTTATGACATAAATAAGAAAAAAGAAAAAACTGAACTACCTTATTTATAAGCAAGTTTTGTGGCTTTAAATCCCTGTGCAAAACGTTATGACCATGACAAAATGCTAACCCTCGTAGGAGTTGAAACCTAGACACATTATGCATTATTAATCAAATAATCGTTAATAGAAAAACTGATTGTGTTGTTGTTGTTTATTTGTCAGTGCAAGGAGAATAAAGCGATTAATACTTACATGAATGATTTGACCACGTCAAGATCTATATCTCCATTTAACGAGTCAAAATATTTTTTCAGATCTTGGTCACAATGTTCGAATACTAGCGTCAATTTCTTGTCAGAGTGCAACACATCGTACAATCGAACGATGTTGCGATGCTTGAGCTCCTTCAAAAGACAAATCTCTCGAAGAGCAGATGACGGTACCCCCTATCATCACCCAATATTTATATTTTTAATATTACGAAATTTTTATTAGCAGAACTTTAAATTAGTATCAGTACGCCAGTACGCGTTTAACTTACTTCGTCTTCATCATCTAGTCGTACCCGTTTTAGTGCAACTATTTCAAGTGTTTCTCGATTCTTGGCTTTAAAAACTGTACCATAAGTCCCTAAAACAAACAAAATAAAACAAACATAATTATTTATGACTATCATGACACTATTTGAAGTAAAAAATTCAACATTTAATTTAAATCTTTCTTCGTCAATGGTCTCATTCTCTTATTACTAACCTTCTCCAATTTTTTCTAATTTTTCATATTTTTGCATTTTGATGTGTAGCCTTTAGCCTGGTATTGTCTAAAGGCCCGATTTAAGTTTTGAACACACCAATAAACTGCAAAATATATTACTTTACTCACATTTCACATTGATTTGTAAACAAAGTAAACGTACTTTTCCAATTTTTTTTTATTTCTTGATATTTTGGTGACCGAAAAAATTACTTTAAGTCAACCCTCTTTAAAATTGGCGCTTCAATCTGCGAAGAGATGTGATTGGTTGACGTGTTTGAGAGGAAGAACTGGAATAGGAATGTAAAAGGTGCGCACCCAACTGACACAACTGAATAACTTGACAAATCGACAGCGAATTACAAATGTAAAAATTGTTATCGGAGTTTGTTTATAATTTGGGGCTGCCAGTGTCAAAGCCAAAGCTTCAGTTTAATATTACATAAAAATGGCGCAGCGTTTTCCAAGCGGCGGGCCGGGTCCTATTCAGCAAGGATCCCCTGGGGGTCAACCCCGTTTCCCAGGTCCGGCAGGGTCTCCAATACGTCCTTTTGGATCACCCGGTGGATATGGGGTAAGATTAATATATAAATATACAGTAAAGTCTACAGTTTGAAATTGAAAGTATGATAAACAATTAGGATAAACAATAATTCCAAAATTCGTTTAGATTTAAGATATTAGATTTTAGACTGAAGATTTTAGACTTAAAACTGACGAAGCAAATTTGAAATTGTTTAGTCTACAGTCCGAAGCTCAGTGAATATATGTTGAATGTCATTTATTCTCAAATGATCAGAAATTAATAAGTTTTTTAAAACATTTCGTCTATTTGTATATTTCGTGTTTAATAAGGAATACTGTCAAATGTATAAAGGCAAACCTTGAATAAGGTCAGTCTTTTACTACTACAGTTGATCAGTTGATGTAATAATTTAGTATTTATTTGTTTTTGTAGCCACGACCAGGTTTCAATACGTCAGGTGGTGGACCCATGATGATGCCCCCAAGAACTCCTCACACACCTCAACCAACGGGACAATATGGGGGGACTCCGAGACCAATGGCCCCTCAATCCGGATCGAAACGACAAGGAACCGATTCAAGATCGGCACCTCAAAAAGGGTATGTTAAGCCACTATATAATTCACAAGCATTAATGTCGTAGTGACGCTGTTCTTGTGATTTAAACCAATTTTATTACTCAGAGATCATCCGTCTAAAAAGAAGAAAAAACAGGCAGATAAAATATTGCCACAGAAGGTTCGGGATTTGGTGCCAGAATCTCAGGCTTATATGGATTTATTGGCTTTCGAAAGAAAATTGGATGCCACAATAATGAGAAAAAGATTAGACATTCAAGAAGCTTTGAAGCGTCCTATGAAGCAAAAAAGAAAGCTTAGAATATTTATATCAAACACTTTTTACCCCCCAAAGGAGCCAACTGAAACTGAAGAAGGTAGTGTGGCAAGTTGGGAGCTCCGAGTGGAAGGAAGGCTTTTGGAAGATAGTAAAAATGATCCAAATAAGGTTCGTTTATTATTCAGTGAAAAGTGTTTGGAGTTTTGGGGGAATTTCTGTATTTAACAAAATAGGCATGAAATCATAAAATCTAATTTTAGGTTAAGAGAAAATTTTCATCTTTCTTCAAAAGTTTGGTCATCGAATTGGACAAAGATTTATACGGTCCGGATAACCATTTAGTGGAGTGGCACCGAACTCCTACGACACAAGAAACGGATGGTTTTCAGGTACAGTTGGCTATTGTAAATAACTTTTCCGTGATGTTAGGGAAAACTTATGTCTAAATAATAATAAATATTAATTGATGTAGGTCAAGCGCCCTGGGGACAAAAATGTTCGTTGCACAATTCTTCTTCTCTTGGATTACCAACCATTGCAGTTCAAGCTTGATCCAAGATTAGCACGTCTGTTAGGTGTGCATACTCAAACTAGACCCGTAATTATTTCTGCTCTGTGGCAGTACATCAAAACTCATCGTTTGCAGGTTAATTAAGAATTATTTAATCAGTGCACAATTACTAAACTATTGAAACAAAAATTCTAATTAGTGGTTATTAATTTTAGGATGCACATGAGCGTGAGTACATCAACTGCGACAAATACTTAGATCAGATATTTGGCGTCCAAAGAATGAAATTTGCTGAAATACCTCAAAGGCTAAACCCACTATTACATCCTCCAGATCCAATAGTTATAAATCATACTATCAGGTATTTTGCACAATCAAACTATCATAAGGGATGTTTGATTTAGTATTTTCTATAAATAATAATTAAAATTAAAGCACATCTGAGTTTTAGTAATATAAATTCGAGATTAAAACAATTTGAATGTGATGACTTGGACCATTTTCAGTGTCGAGGGAGCAGAACAAAAAAAGACAGCTTGTTATGACATCGAAGTTGAGGTGGACGATACGTTAAAGTCTCAAATGAATAATTTTCTCTTATCAACAGCCAGTCAACAAGAAATTCAGGTTTGAAATATTACGCTGCTAATTGCTAAAGTTTCAGTTTTAAAAACGACATGGTAAACAAAATCATAAATGGTTGATAAAACGCTTCTAGGTTATTCTATAATATTTTAAATGTCTATTCCATGTCTTCATAGAGTTTGGATTCAAAAATACACGAAACAGTGGAAACAATTAACCAACTGAAAACAAACCGAGAGTTTTTCCTCAGTTTCGCTAAAGATCCCCAACAATTCATAACACGTTGGTTGATGTCTCAAACTCGAGATTTGAAAGTAAGTTTCTAACTTTATGGTATTATTGGTGTTACCCATCTACAATGATAAAGCGTTTCTAAATTATACTGACTTTGACTATTTATCTTAGACAATGACGGATGTGGTCGGTAATCCCGAGGAAGAACGAAGAGCTGAGTTTTATTGGCAACCCTGGACACAGGAAGCTGTCTGTAGATATTTCTACTCCAAACTTCAGCAAAAGAGAGCTGAATTGGAGCAAGCTTTGGGAATACGCAGTGCGTAGTCGTGTTTTACATTCATTATTAGTACAGTTTGTTATTTCCATGCAGGTACTATATACTATATACCCATCCATCATTAACAAGTGTGAATAGTGTGAATAGTGTGTATATTTAACGTTTTACTACATATTTAAAATCAGTGCTTAGGTTCTAAAAGTTCTTACTTTCAAACCGGTTTGGTTTATTTTCTTACTGCTGCAAATATTTCAAGGAATCAATTCAGAAATGAAAGTTATAGAAATTATAGTTGATAGAAAAGCCATTGTTTGTTAATGACAAAGGGACAAAGCAGTGTTGGTTATCAGAAGTTTCAAGTTTGGTATGCTGTATTCATTTTTGTTGTATTTTCATGTAACTCTTCTACAGTAGGAACTTACAAAAAACAAAAACTCTTTGTTGGCCTTTTTGTAAAAATAAATAAACTTCGTAGTTATAAAAGTGATTACTTTGGAATCGATTCTGTTTAATTCATTTAATTATGTCTGTAGACCTAAAACATCCGCTAAATTCATTTAATTATTTTGTAAGTCTGTAAATCCAAAACATCTGATAATTCATTCAGTAATATTCAGGAAAGGAAGCTCAGTGATAACTTTTGGATGACTAAAATGACTATATAACAATTTTTTACAATATAAAGTAAATTAGCAATTAATAATTTTAACGTACTTGGTGAACATCTTACCCAGTAAAAAGAAAAACCTGGACTAAACTAATTATACCAATTAAGCAGCTTTACATTCGTATTTGTATTATGTAGTATAACTTGAAGACACTTGTCATCCATCGGCCTGAGGCAAAACCTCATCGTCTGAAGACTTGATGCGTTGTGTCGAGAGAGGTTTTGTCTGTAATGACACAATGACATTCTTCATTCGAGATAAAAGTTTCAGACGTGGGTTCGTTTTTCCTCCAACAGTATAGTTGTTAAAGTCGCACAATTCTGCAATACGATCCCAGTTTGGTGAACAATCACTTTCCACAGCGTCCTCATTTTGCGATCTTAAACAACAGTAAACAAAAAATCATAGTCTACATTTTAGAGTAACAAACGAATGGCTAATGACAATAAAATCATCTGAAGAAATTGGTCTAAGCTAATGATGTATAAAAATGTAAAAGGAAATTGAAAATTTTACGTTGTTATATTAATATATTGTTATATAAGTTTACCTATTAATTTCATGCGTTCTTCGATCAAGTTGATGATGATACTCTTCTGACCAATCGTGTAATTGCTGCTGAGCATCGGATTTCAGTTTACTTATTTTATTTTGTTCTTCCTCGTCTGCATTTATTGAGAGACATAATATTCTTACTATCAACGGTTGTATCAAACATAAAATTAGACTTAAATAGTTATTACAAAGGGCTGGAATACACACCTTTCATTATCAACCTCTCATCAAATTCTTTCTTCCATAATTCCATTTTCTCTTTACCCTTTGCTAACAAACTTCGTTGTACCAAGGAAAGATCTTGACTATTTTGCTTTTCATTATCAGCAGCTTTCAAGAAACTGGAATGATGTGTTCCTACTTGTGAAACTATTTTTATATATTTAGTTTACATTACAAATGGTAATATTATGATATGAACAGAACATTAAGGACTTAAAATATGACCCACCCATGGTTTCAATAATATTGTGAACGTCTGCATCATCAACCGGCTCGTGTTTTACCATAATGGTATGACTTTCATCATTGGTTACATCAGACTCATCAGAATCCATAATTTTACCTGGAAATAATAAAGTAGAAAATGTTATTAAAATCAATGAACTTGGATGAAAGTTTTAATTGAATTATGATTTCTCTCCGTCTCGTTTCACAATATTTTGTTGATGAGAGGAGGAGAAATAACAAAGCGGTAAAGAATTATTATTTCTTTGTCAAACAAGTGCCCCTTCTATTATTATTACTTAACTCACATTGACTTGACAGATTTGCTGATTTCTCCACTAAATCATCCATTTGCATTGACAACCGTCGCAGCTGTAATCCTATGTCATCCGTCTCTTCTTCGCTAGGAATTTCATGAGAACCTATTCAGTCAGATTTTAGATACATATATCATATAATATATATAATATAACTTTAATGTTTTTATAGCTTCGTCTATAAATTATTATTATTTTGAAAAAAAATTTACCTGGCTCAGCTTCAGATAATAAAGAGTTTACTGATAATTTAGCTGCCGAAGGTGCTTTTTTCAGAATTTCCATATCTGCTACCATCTCAGGCTCGAATGCATCCCCACATGTTCCTTCACCACTCATTTTTATCTTGTCACTATTTTTAAAAGGATTTGTATCTTGAAGAAAATTCAGATATGTGCTGTAATCCATTTGTTCAGTATTAATGTCGACATTATTAGTAATTATGTCGTTGAGATTGGTTGCGCTCTTGTTCACATGAGAATTTGAAAGACAGACATCGGGATCAAAATCCTTCTCCTTACTAAAATTGCTATTTTCTTGCATCCCGTCATTCGCGTCCATTTTCTTACTTCCGTTACGAAGAATAATACAAAGTTCTGTATTATGATGTTAGACTGTGAAATGAAAAAAAATAATAACTATACTACTATTTTATTAAAAGATGAAAGAATGAAGGAATATAATGCAAAGAAAGATGAAGGTAAAAAATAATAAACCACAATAACCAACATACATTCGAGTTTCTCGTTAACCTACTGTAAACTATACCACTTGATCACTTGTTTTCAACAACACAACGGACTAATTGTGAGACAAAAATATCAGTCGTCACAATACAAAGTACAAAGCTATATAAACAAATAAATAGTCTCTCTACAATCTACAATAAAAATTACACTACATAAATTAATTATAGTAAAACTACAATGAAAATAGCCGCTTAGGAAAGGATAACGAAAACTGAAGAAAGTATTGCTGGGCCGTAACTGGATGGTCTCTGTAGCTGCTTGCTCAGATACACGCCTGGCCAGTCTGAGTGAGCCGACAGTGCAGTGTGGGAATTGTGGGATGCGGATGACCCATCAAGGCCGTAACTAGTCGTAGTCCTCGCAGTTGCTGAAGTAAAGGTGTACGGCAACTCTATGACTCACTTACGCACGCTCAAAGAAAATGGCATAGGCTTACGCTGCTCTGACCCAGCAATATAATATAGTTTCCAAACTTTCTATACCGTCCAGCCCAGAGTAGAGTAATTTCAAAATGCAAAAAAGATTAAAAATCTTGAAATCCAAAGCAAATGATATGATTAGGATGGGTCTAAATGCCCCTTAAAAGAATGGGAGAAGTCATCAATGGTATTATTATTATCTTTATAATCTCTATTCGATACCTGCAACCTCGCATCAGCGCCTCAGGTGTGAAAACTTAACACCTTTGACGAGAGTCGCTAGCCAACTTCAAGTGTACATTACATACAA
>JABASD010004183.1:0-16515 GCA_019776165.1 Pogonognathellus flavescens
CGTGCCCCCCCCAAACCGACGTCCTGGCTACGGGCCTGTATTGTACGGAAGAAGGTATTCAAAAATATTAATTGAGTGATTTCAAATATTTTATTTATTTAAGGTTAACTTTAAGATACTCTCAGAAATTATCTGAATGAATAAACACTTTCACTTCGCTAACAACCATTTTTTGAACAACAAATTCAAGAATAAAGACAACGATACAAAGAGCATGAAACATTCCATAAACGCCGAAAACGATTAATATGTGAGAATTCAATGGCATTGACACCTGTGATTCCGAAATATGCACATTAATTAAATGTTTGTATTTCGATTTGAATCTGTAAAATTTCTCCCACAATTCCAAAAGACCGATACTTCTAGCTTTCAACAAAAGCCAATGAGCTTTTTCAGAAAAAGCGCCGATTGTTACTATTGTGTCCCAAATAACTGACACAGGCTGTGTCACAACATTACACGTAACATTTTTATCATATTTTCTTCGTTGAGCCAAGAAAAGAGGAGTCCCCCGATAACCGTAAAGACTAATACAAGTTCCAGCATAATAAACAATCTGGTGAACATCTTTCACGGGCAGAACATAGCCCATACTTCTGGTGGCATTTACTCCATGCAATTTCAAAAGCCCAGCAACACCATTCACAGCTCCGTCAATATCCCTCTCTTCGTTAACACACAATTTAAAATTTTTCTCAAAAAACAGTTCCCGTAAAGTTGCTATCGGTTTGATTTTTAAAGGAACGATGATATTTCTTGTGAAAGACGCTTGGTAGCCATAACCGAAAACGCCCAATTGCAGCACCCATGCAGTCACAAAGAATTTTTTCATTGAGTGACTTACTTCTAGCACTTTGTACTTTGTATCTCTGGCCTCAATAAAAACTAGAGTTGGTTGAAAAATAATTGATCCCCAGATTTGCATTAAAATTCGTTTATCTCTAAATAAAAGTGCCACCAAAATGGGAATTAAAGCTAAATTTAGCCAAACGTAAATATCCAAGGGACTCCAAAGGATTTTCCAAGACGGTTCCTCCAAGACCACTTTTGATTCACAGTAGACATAACTCAAGTATTCATTTTGAAATACAAATAATTTCCATTCTCCTAATGATGGCACTCTGTCGTTCATGTTCAAATATGACGTGGTGTCTAAAACCAAAGGAAAATTTACCGGTCCTGACTGTAAAATGTTTTTATCGGGCAAATCATCGTAGAAAACAATACTTCGGTTGAGAGAATTGGCTATGTAATCACAAAGTGCGTGTAAACTTTCACAATGGCCGTCTTTTAGACCTCGTAAAATTAATTTTTCACAATGATATGTCATCCCGACGCCTGTTTTAATCAAAATAGAGTTCCAAAGATCGCTATTTGCTACATTTTCTGTATGACGTGAATTTAATTCTTTTAAATTAAGATAATAATAGTCCGATGTTATCCACCACTTTACATGACACGATTTACAGAATATTGACCATGTAATTAGATTTGGATTATTCGGATGCTTCGTTACAATTACAAACTTGGAACTGATTTTCAGAGAATCGGATATTAAGCCCGTTAAATGTTGTTGAACCAAAGCAATAAAAATCACATTCTCGTACTTACTTAATTTTGACGTATTGATAATATTTTCAAGTATTTTAGGGTTGGATGGAATAAGTACGAAACAGATTTTTCCATCCTTAAGATTTACATGTTTTTCGTATTTATTATTGCTTGCATATTCCTCACTTACAATTATCAATGGTGATTTTAGATTTTCAATTAACTTGGTGAAGTAACTATTTCCCAGTGAGGGATAAATTGTAAAATGGAAAGTAAATTCGTCCCTTTTTAAATCTGATATTAAATTTTTCGGTAAACCAGGTAGATTTTCTGTTAAAACTCGTTTTTCAATAATAAAATACAAAATGCCTAAAATTAAATTAAACCTTGATTTATGAGGTAACATGTTTTGCAACATACGCTAAGTTTGGATAAATATTTCAATTTATTTCATTATCCAAATGTGGCAAATACATTTTTGACATATTCAATTTTACAATCTAGAAAACAGAATGTCTCTTTGTTGAAATAATGCGACATAATAGTACACGCTGAAAATGTATGCCTTAATAGCAATAAGAAGATAACCCTTAATTTAAAATAAACGATGCTACACACTACAAGACAAATGACTCATTGTACTTGTAAGTATATAATTACTTGTACCACGAATAGGAAAACCTGACATAATGTTTGTAAAGGTGTTCCAATATTTTTGTTTGAAATGGAATCCCTACACTTATAAATATATTAACGCTGACAAGAAAATTGACAAAGCATCGTTAGGTATTAATTATGTAGCGTCTGTTGTCTGTTAGTTTCTTTACTGGATTAAATACAAAGCCTAAAATAAATAATTGTCAAGTGAAACTTTGAGAATTATGTCAATTTGTTTGCAATGAACATTGTTTGCTTATTATGCTTGTCAAAATAAATAATTCTGTTTTGTCTAACTTTGGTTGTAGAAATGTATGGGCACCTATGGGTACCTACTGCATAATAGAAATAACACTAATGACACATATACAACTGTTAAAATATTGATTCATATATAGTAAATTATTACACCATTATTAAGTATCTGCTATCTGTTCAATAAAAACTGCTTTATATCGTACGTCGCAACAGGATTATTCAAAAATTGTATTATTTATCACGATCACAATACCTCTTCACTTGCTAATCGTTAATAGCAAGATTAAACATTACAAAATACTTTTACTTTGGTCTATTTTATACGTTAAGTTCTTATATGATGAGGATTAAAACCATTGCCATTAAAATATCGATTTACTGTAATTTTCTTAAACTGATTTGAGCAAACGTCTTTCATTCAAATGTAAGAAATGAAGGTTACTTATTGCTACTGTCTTGAATATTTAAATATGAATCGGTATTTACTCCTGAATTTCATATCTCAGTGAGATGAACATCCAGAGCAGCAACAGCATACCTTTCTTCTTTCTGTTTTGATAGGTGGACCAAACTTGACTCCATTTTTCTGAAGAAAAAAATTATTACCACTTAAAATTAAACGTCTTTTAACTCCCCTTCATCACAAATGCACTAATACAAAAAAAATTAGTAATTATTCTTACATCATTATTAGTATCGATTAAACCGACTTGCAGTCTTTGCAATACGACATCTCCTGTGTCTATCACCGCCTTTTCAACATTAACCGATTCCTTTGCTGAAGTTTCTGTGTACAGCAGTCCGTGATTTCCAGCAAAAGTATTTCCTTCCTCCCATGTCACTTGTCGCTTATTTCCTAAATCACTGCAATACATAAAACACATTAACATGAGAAAAGCGAATAAAATAATTTCAGACAAGTTTGTAAGATTCTTGAGATTCTTCTGACAAATTCAGTCCATAATTTAAAAATGTAAGGCAATACTAAAGTGTTATTAAAAATGTCTAGAAAAAGAATGGGTGAACATACGATTTGTTTCCAACCAACATGATGATTATATTTAGACTGGAGTGTAATTGAATCTCTTCCAACCACCTTTGCAAGTTGTCAAAGGATGCGCGATTTGTAATGTCGTAAACAAGAAAAGCCGCAGCTGCTCCTTTGTAATAATGCCGAGTTATGTTCCAGCAACTGTCTTGTCCCGACTATAGCCATTACAAACAATTACTCCTATTTTATAACACCCAAAATAATTGAAGCATGCTTTTAATTCATAGTAGCAAAGTATTGAATATTAAAAAGAAAATAGATTTATAATGATAGTTTAAAAGTTGAAAAATCAACCGTGTCCCAAATTTGTAGTTTTACAAGATTTTCACCGATTTCAATCCTGTGACCCCCAAAGTCGACTCCTGGCAAAATAATATATCTCGTTTATTATCTAATAATGAATGTTCATATTTGTAAGGTATTTGCAGATTGTCTATTGATATTTACCAATTGTAGGACGATACTCCTCCAGAAATTTTTTATTCCCCAAGCATCTTACAAAGTTTGTTTTCCCGACGCCTGAAACGCAAGACAATAAACAATTTAACCTGCAATCAGCAAGCAGTTGGTTAATCTTTATACGTAAATGAAAACACGTATTGATGATTAAAAATATAAAAGGATATTAAATACCAAAGGAATACTAAAAATAAAGTTCATACCACAGTCTCCCACCAAAATATATCGGAATTGAAAATCATATGAAATTTTCCTTGATGACGGACTTTGGTTAGCATCTACTAATTCTATATTATCTTCGGTTGGCATCACTCTAAGAAAATGATTATAGAAATAAATATTTGTTTCATTTCATACCAATGTATCAAAGATGTATCAAATATCATGTACATTGATTTATTGTTGCAATGCTATTATGTAATATAAATGTCTGTTGCATTTTGCTAAAAATTATAATTTTGAGATACCTGCTCAGAAAAGTACTCTTATAAAGTTTTTATCCCAAACCGGATATATTCATTGCACCCTGGGAGCCTCTTCATTAGAAACAATTATTTACAAAAATACACTGAAAAACTTTCTTGTCTCTCTCTGTAGAAAATAATATTCCCGTCGACACTATAGAACTTGAATTGTATACCTATACACAATACATAAGTAATATTATAAATAATTTCGGATTTACTTGTCGACTATTGAATTGATTATTCCAATGCGTTGATTGTAAGATAAAATAAAATAAATATTGTAACTTCTCGTTTATTTTTCTTGCTAGTTATTTCATGAGTTAAGATATTGCACCTTAAATGATGAATGACCTTGAATCATTCAACTCAGAGAAAATAATAAAGTCATTTATTGCGTATATTTATCTAAGTGTCACTTGCACTTTCGTGTCGGTTAAAATTAGTGAAATACTTACTGTGTAGAATGTATTGTATTGTAAAGAGTATATCTTTATCTATTTTCTTGTCGTCTTTACCACTCCCATATCCATCCGGCCGCATGTGGAGTGGGTAGTCGTAGTAAATGTAAAAATGAATTCGACCTTCATGTACATTATTATAGTAATAGCTGAATCTAGCAACACATTGCATAATAATATGTAAACAACTTAAAATAATTAGGCTGCAACTTCCATGTAAAATTATTGTTTGTTGAACTCTTACTTTATTTTAAAAACGACAGGCTAAGTAAACAGCTATGTAAATGCATCACACTTTTTTATTTAAGTTGCGGTATGTATCACTGTATCAGTTACACAAAGTTGTTTTACTTCTAAATATTATATGGCCAATTTGGGATACTTTAACTAAGAAAGACATAAATTCAAATTTTAAGTAGTAGGATTAATACTAAATTGTATGCAATAGTGTTTGTATTCATTTTTCTGTGCTTTTATTATATAAGTTTCATTTGAACCGTTTATACATGGTTCAAATGTAAAGGTGTCATATTATTCCAACAATGTAAATAACTTTCTCAAATTGGACGCACATAGGAAAAATGCAATATTAATTTAGACTGCTATAAAAGATAATATAACAATAACATGAGACGTTTAGTGACACAGATGGGGGATAAATGATAAACTATAATAAAATAAACACATTTAAATATCTTGGCTCGGCTGCTAATAACTTAACATATAGCATAATACGACTTAATAGATACTAACGATAAGATATAAGTGAAACAAATATATTTTGTTATATAGAAATCGCTTTGATAAACCATTGTTTCAAGAACTTCTGCCAAAATAGCAATACTTTTCGAACCCACATCAGGAGTACCTTGTACTTGTCATAACTTCAACTTACCGTACTTACCTTATTATTCTACAACAATTTACAGTAATTTATTTATAACTTGTTATTTCCTAATTCACATAATAACATAAATTCAATTCAAAGGAACATAATTGTAAACTCACAGTAAAATAGTATCACGGCGAAGTGGGCGAAGACATACATATGAACCGGTTGTTACTATTTTGTGTTATTGTGTTTGTATTTATTTTTCAGTAACTAGCCACATTTAAATGTTTGTATGTCATTTCATATAATATAACGTCATATTATACGATAAAGGGAAAATTGTCAAATTGGATAGGATGGCTCACATAGGAAAAATAAAGGCAATCATATTAATAATTTAACTTTAACTTACTATGGAGAATTAAAGATGTATGAGATGAGACTAGGTGCAAAAAATTGGGGACGGCGAACCGATTTATTCTATATTTAGTGATTAGTGTGTGTATTACATGTTGCATGTATCGAGGGATTAAACGGTATACGTAGAGATATTAAATAAGGGTCGAAGAGAGAAACTGTTGCAGTTCCCTGCATTCATTAACTATTTTTCAAATTGATTACTAAATCAACTTGTCAAAATTAGAAGTACTCCTTCTCAACATAAATAGCCAAGCAATATAGACAAATACAACCCACATCCAGTACATTTGGAATTTGGCATGCAAACACAAACGTTTGAATGGTAACTTGAGACACTCAGACATTTTAAGTTCACAAAAACCCTACCGAAAAATCGACGTTATTTGAAAGGCCCATTGAGAATTCTGCATTCCTGAATAAAGAAGAAAGTTATGTTTGTAATATTTTATTGTTTTTTTATTCTTACTATTCAGAAAACATTCGCGTTTTCAGCTGAAGCTGCATATAATGCATTCAACATGCATTTCCGTGACTGCGAATTTAAAATAGTATTTTCTAAACAAAACTTACTTTGTCCAAACGTTTCACACGAATGCGATATTTCAACTAAGTAGAAATGCATATTCAATTTTTGAATCTGAAGCTGTAAATCTTACGACAATGAAATATTATAGTCGCACATATAAACCCCGATACTCAAAATTTATCCATTGTTTGTTACATTTGCACATTTTGTCTGATTTCACGCAATACACATTCATTCATAAATATATTTCATCTTCTGCAAAATATGAAAATCCTAATTACGTCATATTGAATGAAAATGAATTACTTGATCAAAGTTCTGAAATAAATGAAAGCAAGAAATTATTTTACGACACGATACACGAACTGACTATTACTGCTCAGTTTTTGTTACTCACAACCCCAGAAAACGATTCAACTTCTCCTTCACTGCATTTTGTTTGCATTGAATGTCATTATGGCTTGAAATTTCAAAAAATTGACGAAAACAATTTCGAAGATCTACTTTTGAAGCCAGTTAGCCAGTTGAATGGCAACTCATTGCTATTGGATATGCCTCCTTCACTAGAACAAAAAGTTTCTGATATTCTCCATAATCAAATGAAGACTTGTAGCTTGAATGAAGTTGGATTGCAGTTACTAGACGTTCTTTGTGCATTTAGAATTTTATCTCTAGACCTCAATTCCACAATGGATCTAAATTCTCAGAACAAAACGATATTGTTAACAGCAACATTTTCAATTTGGCTACGATACAACTTTATTTTAATCGAAATTCACCAACAAAATACGAATGGATTCCAACTGCTGAAAAATTCGTCAGCTACACTTTTTCCATTGTAGTTCATCTTTCAGAGTTGAGTAACAGGGACGCTTTGAGGAAACCTTATGATCTTCTTAGTTGGGTTTTGATTCTGTCGTGTTGGATTTCCGTCAATCTGCTTTTATGTTTACTTGTAAGCAGAAAAAAATATTACACCGGTTTTTTTGTCGAATTTATAAGCACAATTTTAGAACACAAAACTGTAATTTTGAAATCTGCTGCCAAAAAAAGAAACCACAAAGTGGCTATAATAGCAGTAACGTGGATTGTTATGACTATGATTTTGGAAGAAGGGTATAAAGGATTATTATTTTCTTTTTTGGCAAAAATGGGAAAACTTGAAATTCCAAAAGATCTTCAAGAATTAGTGAATAGTGAAATGTTCATAGCGAAAACTACATGGCATCATAGCAGATTTGAAAACAATACTGTAATTATTCGCTCAACCCTCAAGGATTTTTTCTTGGCATCAATAATGTTTGAAGGAAAATCCGGAGTTAATTATTCAACCTATTATAAAAAATTAAATGATGATACAGCTTTTGTTGTGGACGAAAAAACCTTCACTCAAAAATTGACAAACAATTCTGCTGTCGAAACAGATAAGGGTCAATTGGTATTTCCATCAAAATTTGCGATAGTAAATAGTAAAGTGGACACAGAAAAACTTGGACATCTAATAAGCCTAACCAGCGATTACGTCATTTTTGAAGGGCCCATCCTTAATGTATTTATCTACAGAACCCCTTGGATAGTGAAAAGAAATTTTTTATTACCAATTTTAAAAATTAAAACATCTGGATTGTATGAATCGGGTATTTATTCTCGATGGACCGAATTACAAGACAAAAGTAAATATAAAAGTGCAATTAAACAGTATTTTAATGCAAATAGCCCAAGTGGTAATGTCATCAGTGGCAAGAAAAGTTTTATTTTAAAACATCTTGACAATTATTTTCATTTACACCAAAAATTCAATTATGAGCAAATGCAGAATGATCCCAAACTTTTGTCTGTGAAAATATTTTTTGTCATATTCATTATTTACTGGGTGCTGGTTTCAATTGCGTTTTGTGCTTTTGTAATTGAAATAGGCTTACATTTTTAATGACTTATGGTATATACCATCATCTTTAATGAATTAACAAATACAATTTTGTAATTTATGCAAGACGAGAAAAATTAATTGAACAATAATTTTGCCACACTGTATGTGCAACGAATAAAGCAGAAGTTTTACTGATTGCTTGTTAGCGTAATAATAAATATCATGTCTCATTTCATAATATATATTTTAGATGTTCCATAAATTTAATACACTTCATTTAACAGACAGTAGGAAAAAATTATACTTCGACAATCGACGTGTTGTTTTTCATCTGATGTTCTTCAACAGGTCGAAATTCGACCCTACCAAGACTAAAGCAGTTTATTTAAACAATTATTTTATATAAAGTTTTTTAGTACATTAAATAAATTATTAAAGCTAATAATAATATTTACAGTTTTCTTGTAATAATATGTTAATGTTATAGAATAACTAATAAACTCATAACAATGAATAATTATTATGAACTAGTTAATGTACCTACAAGCTAAAAGTAAATCTCTGGCACTTAAAGACACATTAAATTTAAATTTGTTGCTGCATCCTGGCATTGGCAGGATGGCTATAAACAATGCCATCATTTGTGTTAACTACGTTGTTCTTTATTTCATCCATGAAGGCATACACAACCCACATCATGTAGAGACGGTACAGTGTATTTACCCCGAAAGCGCTAACATCTTGACCCGACGCTTCCCCGGCGGAGATATTTATTATAGCAATTATAATATTCAACGATACGATGATGCACGTCACGATAAACCATGTCTTGCAGTTCTTCAAATCTCGCTATTTAATTGACAAAAGTATAAAAGCATTCACATAATAATACGCTCGAAAGTTTCACCTAACAATTGGATTGCAAGGAATTATTTTTGATATTACCCTCTTAGCTCCGAACCAAAGTCTTACTGCTAATCCAATTGACATTAGAGAAAGTATAATTGTTACTATCACTGAGCCGACACCAACATTTTCTACACAATAAGCATCACAGTTCAGAACTTACTTATATTTGTCAAATTGTCATGCTTTAGAAAAAAGAATAACGTAAGAAGAATTGTCTTACTGGAAGATGTATCACTTAGACCAAAAATGTTAACCAGAGAAAATATGAAAAGCGCAAGGGAAATGGCTTCTAAAACCTAGATAAAAATATACAGCATAGTTTAGATTAGATAACCAAGTATCTCCAACCGTTGGAGTGTCATTCTCTGATGCTTGATTACGATTTTGAACTGGGTGACTCATTAACAGATGAATCATTGCGAATACAAATGATAATAATATCTTCATGCTAAATGAAATTGCAGGTTAATTATGAATAAATAAAACATGTAGTAATACATCTTTCCATACAAACTGTCAATATAAAAAATACGAACGATTATGCTTTTTAAATACTAAGGTTAAGGTTCCCATTTCCTTTTTACAAAGATGAATTAAGTTTCTCAAAAATTATTATGATAATAAAATCTTATTCTTACAATATCGATTGTGGCCATTATTTTTACTCCTCGCTGAAGTGAAGAGCCGCAGCACGGATTAATCATTTTTAAGAATTCTAGTATTGGAAATTCCACTTATTTCTTATTATCTTTGCTATAAATTCCTTTGCAGTTGTAATTTTAATTTTGTCTAGAGTAATATTTTAAGTTAAGGGTGAAATCACTGAAAATGAATGATGTTCGTGCTGCGTGTAGCAGATGCCAAAATGCATCTGTATTTGAACATTTGTTTGGTAGAACTGAGATCCAAAACCTAAGTACATTTATTCGTGTCAGTTTACTCTTTACTTTTTATGTAATATGCAATGGTGACAATTTGACACCGATAATCGTTCAGTGGTATTATCTTATCTACACAATACATGTCAGCAGGTGAAGAGTTTAGATAGCAGTGCCTATGTCTCATGTTCATTAATCAACATTTTACCAACGAAGTTTTCAATACTCATCGACATCGACAGTCGTAAGTCATTCTACAGATACTAACGCAAATATGAGACGTAATTAATTGTTTAACCTACGTAACTTGTTTTCCTATGTATTTGGTCGCTAAAAGCTTTGTTGTGTTTAATTAAACGGATGTAACATTTATAGACATGAAAGCGAATGATTTTTCACCAATTAACAAATATATGAATCAGCTCAAAGAAATGCATGACTGATTGTGATTATTAAATGTAGCAGTAATAAAATTTTAGTGTATACATTCTACGTTTGTTTACCATATACTCAAAATATTCATCTACACAGTCCCTTATAATAATTCAATATGAATATATTTAATTTTTGAAACATTATATTATAATATTTATAATGCAGTTCAACTTTTATATAGTAATTGTACTTAAGACTTAAATATTTGTCTTACCTATGTACTACCTAGCTTACCTATAGTTATGCAATCTATGCATATCCTACTGTTTAAAGTACCCATTTAATACATGTACAAAAAATATATTTATATACTTTAATTTCCCATTTTATTCACTTTTTAATATATCTACTGAATTTTAACAATTGATTAACACTGAATTATAATACCTAATAACACTACATACTAGTATATATTATACTACATAACTACATAATTAGGATCTCTATATTCAATACATTTTTTTTGTATTTTGATAGTTGTAGAAAAGTGTTCGTTCGTTGGCTGGACTTACATTAGTTGACATATTTTTAATTAGATATTTTCATAAATTGTAATTTTTCAGACTTAATTTGATTACTAGCATTACAATGATTTTACAAACTGTAATAATAACTTACAGTATTGTGCTTTTAAGTCTTTTGCGTTGGGTGATAAGTGGTAACTTATCACCGACTTTTGCTGATATTTATTTTCGCACATAACAAAATTTGTAAATATCAATCCCATAAAAACAATATAAATATAGTTACTTTACTTGTCTTGGTTGACGTTGGTATAACATGGAGATTGTAGCAGTACAGAGTACAGATTATTTGAGTTTGAGTTGAGATTCAAAGACAATGGCATGCTACGCTACCTAATATGTAATTTGTTAGTCAAGCTATTAATATATTAATTTTTAAGCACAAAACTAATACATCTACTTTTTATACATTTTGCTGTAATATTATTAGTAGAGTAATAATACAAAAGCCATATGGCTTCTATATTATTATTCTACTGATTGTACAACGAATCCAAAACATAAGTTTTTATTAAATGTGATACGATATACCAAAAAATGAAATATTTTACCAAAGTATTTGCTTAGCATGTATTTAAATTACAAAGAGAGAGGAGAGAAGCTGTTTGAAAATATGTGCATAGAAACAATACAGAGGAGCATTGAAAACACTTTAGTTTACTCAACTATACCAAGTTATATTATATTTAATTTTAAATAATGTATTACTTTTTCAGCAATTAAGTTTTAATACCATAAATTCTACATGAAAAATCCGTAGCAAAACTTCGATCTAATTGTTGATTTTGACTACACAGTTTTCAGAGAATTCAATTAAGAAATGATTTCGTTTATAGTGCGTCTTGACACCGCCTTGAGATTTAAAGGTGCTACCGCACTCTCGGCACTTGAAAGGGCGATTTCCTGTGTGTCTGTTATTCATATGCGTAAGAATACCTTGCTTCGTAAAACTCTTGTAATCGCAAAATTCACACGAATAACCTTTATCCAGAATCCTTTGATAATCTCCATTGATATCCACGTCAGCATCCACTACAATGCAAGCACTAGAAAATTGACTCAACGGATGATTTCGTTCATAATGTATTTTGACTCCAGCCGCAGAACTGAATGTGTGAAGACATTTTCTACATTTGTATGGTTTGTTTCCAGAGTGTTGCTTTTGTTTATGAGATTCAAGATTTGCTTTCAAAATAGTTGCATAGTTGCATAAGTCACATGAGAACATTTCCTTCCTTTGCATCGGTTTATTTCCTGTACAAACAGATTGTGGGTGTCGCAAAAACTTGTGAGTCTTGAGGCTTGCTTTCTGTATAGTTGAATAGCTGCACAAATCACAATTTAGCATTTTTCTTTGAGTCGGAATATTTTCCACTTGATCGTTATTCTTCTCCCCCACGACACAGTCTTTAATTCTATGTTGAAGTTTGTAATGAGTCTGTAAGCTAATGACAGTAAGAAAAGCGTCATTACATTCAACACATTTAAAAGGGAGTTCACTATCTTTATGTTTCCGCAAAAAGTGGGCATCCAAACATTTCTGACTTATTGTCATAAAATCGCAAAATGTGCAGCAAAGTTTTTTCAATATTGTTTGATTCATATTTGGAAGCACGCAATCTTTCGAAAATTCAATAGTGAAATGCTTTTTCTTGTGATGAAGCTCAACATCAAACTCCGATGAAAAAGTTAAGCCACACTCCCTGCAACTAAACGGACGAACTTCAGTGTGTGTGCGCAATTGATGACTATTCAATTGATTCTTCATTATGGATTCGTATGAGCAGAATTCGCATTTAAATGTTTTATTTTTAAATGGAATTTTATGGACTCTATGGCGGTGTAACATAAATCCCTGTTTGCTTCTGTATGATCTTGAACATAAGTGACAATTGAATTTCACTTCCACATCTCGCTGTTTTAATTTCAAAATCTGCATATTGTTGCTTGTTGTATTGACGTTGTTCTTGAACGATTTAGCTGCGTCTGTCATAATAATGGGATTCTCAACTGGCACATTGGTATTGCCGGTCGCACTTTCAATATTTACAGACTGTAATGGTAACTTTTCAAACGGGTAAGAAGGTGGAGAGAAGCATTGCGTATCATTGCGATTTGAATCTGGGATATTTACTGACGTCGTAAAGTCTTCTAGTTTTGCTGGAACTGAAATTACCGGATCCGAGACACTAGCAAAAAATACGAAACAAAACCATTTCAAGTTCTATTATCAAGACTACATTCTCTACGTTCCCTGACGTTGAAAAATTCGCTTGACATACCTTATATCCATAGAATCATTTGTATTGAGTTGTTTGGTCATTTTCGAAGACTTTAATACGAACGGCGATTTCTTTGTGTGCAAATCGATTTTTGAGTGTTCTACAGAAACAGATTTGTTGCTTGGTGTTGCTGGCATCGACAGCACGGTTGCGGTAACGTTAGTTGTAGGAATGGGTAATCCTGAAAATAAAAATAAAAATTGTACATTTTGTAGATTTTTATTAATCATCTATTTGTGAACTTTTGCATTGAATGATCAAAAACAAATTTACGTTCGAGCTTCACAAAACATTCGGCTAGAGCAGTAATTTTTTTTGCGACTTCTGGTGTCACCGAAATCATTGGTTCATCTTCATCAATGGCATTTCTAGCAGAAACGGCAGGAGAATCATTATTCGTGGCATCATCCTTGTTATCATTATCATCGATAATGTTAACTGGATCTACTGCAAAATTCTGCGGTTCGTAAAGGTTAATTTCCTCCGGATCCAGTGCATTTTCAATCGAAATTCCTACTTCGACATACGCATTTGTATTTTCTGTGCCTGCATTTTTGTCCGTTCCTGCTTTGGACCATTTCTTCGGGGTAGTGAAATCACTCGTTAGTTCTGTTGTTAAATTCCTTACGTCAATTTTAGTGTTTGCCGATGCTGGTTGATCGTGTTTCACTAAACTTATTGTAGCATTAAGTTTCTCATTGCTGGATATCTGACGACGGTGTAGAATATCCAATGAAAACGTAAAAATGAATTTTTTAAAACAATTTTGCAAATCGTCAAGTTGTTTCCCCAGATTTGTTAACTCGATTGAAGAGTCCAAACAATTTTGGCACAATAATGTGGATGAATTTTGTGTGGAGCTGTACACTAAAGTCTCAGTTGATTCAATCACAGGATACAAGTTTTTGCAACAATAATCAAATTCTTTTTGAGACAAATGGAGTGTATGATTGATACTCGAAACCTTACTCAATCTGCTGTTACAGATTATGCATTCCTGAGCAGAATTGTAAACTTCCATTTTAATTCGATATTTATTCAGTTTATTACTGTCTTCAGTCTAGTAAAAATATAAATTTTTGACGTCAGATATGTTTAAGCTATCTCAGATATCAGAATCCAACAACTTGACTTGTTTCTTGTTTGTTTACAATTTAATTATGGTTGGAAATCGATTCTACCGCGTCGGAGTTGCAAGGAGTTCTCAATAGCATGTTAAGGGCCTAAAATTATGAGCCCTTTAAAATGTGAGGTACCTACAGTACCCAGGTACCACATTTGCGTATTACGTATTACGTGCTCAAAACAATGGTTCGTAAAAATGAAGTGTTTTATAATATTGAATTTTCAATCTTCGGGTTATAAAATAAATGTGCTAATGTTTTTCATATAGTATGCAATTAAGCTTTTTATTACAAGTTGTTGCTTATTTCACCGGGTTAACGGCATTTTATTTGTTAAATACACCGAAATAATTTTTTTGTTTTTTCAAAAATTTTTATCCTATATAAAGTCTCTAAACGTTTTAAAATCTACTCAGATAAATAATAATGACTATTTACCATAATTTTGAAATAAGAAATCTGGTCATGTATACTAATTTTCATTTTCATTTTACATTTAGACAATGGTGTACGCGGTCAAGGGCGTATCTAGAGGGTGGTCACGGTGTGCCCGTGACCCCCCCCCCCCCCCAAATTGCTTAAAAAATAGGTTATTTGTCGAAGGCCGCAAAAACCCTATTTTTTACACTTTGTAGAATAATTTAAGACAACTTTAAATTGTAATTACATAGCAGCCACCCAGTCGAAAATTGAACGCAAAAAGCTTTATAAATTCAGGTGGGCACACACATGCACACATTTAAAAGATGGTAAAACTGAAGCCAAATAAAAAAATTATGACATTTAAAAATTAAATTGTAGGCAAATTGCGAGATTAAATACATCCTTTAATAATACATTATGTGGTACCTCACCGTCACCACTTACCCTCTATCACTGCATTTTGTGCATGTGCTTGAAAAATCGATGAATCAACTCGAGCTTTTTCTCTCTCTCATATAAAATATGTTCTCAAGCAATTATATTGATAGTGTGAATGGCGTGAAATTAGGATTCATTGCTTGTGACACGTGTCATCATGTATCAAATTATATAGACTGCCCTCTCCGATAAATACTAACTTATTTAAATATTTGCCCTGTGTCAAGTAGTCCAAAATGTTAATACCAGGTAATCGTACAGTTCTTTGGTGGGCATTGGGCAAAATAATTAAATATAGTACTTACAATACGTATATTAAGCCCATCGCTTGTGAAACAAAGCCGCAAAATTAGCCATTATCTGAAAATATTTCTTTTTACCGTAGCCGCTATTATTGCGTATCTATATCTCTTTAATCTCTCAGTTTTAGCAAGTCATTATTGTTGATCGCAGTTATGGAGTTTTAGTAGGTTTAAATTAAATCTATTGCTTTGCCACCTAAGTTATTATTTTTGATTGATTTAATATTTTTGAATAGTCTAATTTATTGAGATACAATTTATTTTTATATATTGTGCTTTCGTGGAGGTCAACTCAGTACTCTGAAATACCATTTTTTCAAAATAAATGATAACTCATGAAGTCTCGTTTAGGTAACATGAATGAATATGAATATGATATATATTATAAGAACACAAAAAACTGCTCTTTGTACTTGAAACAATATATTATTATATTGTTCACATCTTTTCCAGAGCCCTTCTAGCTAAGGATGCCCTGCCCCTACGTTTCTTCGTAGTGGTAAAAATTTATTTCGCGTTTAAAGGAATGATCAAATTCTTGTTTATGTTCATGTTGACAAATTGTTCAGTTTTTGGGTTTTGAGCCCCCCCCCCCTCAAAATGACTCGAGCCGTCCCCCATTACAAAATCCTAGATACGCCCCTGATG